>FMBT01000250.1:0-24142 GCA_900095095.1 Fragilariopsis cylindrus CCMP1102
CAGCTAAATTAGTTCCTAAAATCTCGTAATTTTTGAGTCGTGGAAAGATTCAAAAAATACTGTTTGAAATTTTTGATCGCGCGCAAAGTTGGTTTTAAACAAATGAGGGGGGCTATGGTAAAAAAATTAATTAGTCGCGGAGCGAAATTAGTAATTAACAAATTAGTAAAATTACTTATTTTAGTACTAATTAGTAATGTGCAAATTAGTCAAATTACTATTTTTAGAACAAATTAGTAATATTGCCTTTTGTTATAACACGAGTTTTGTTAGCATTTTTAATTAGTTAAAATACTAATTATGCTACTAATTTGTAATTCGTAAATTAGTAAAATTACTAATTATGCTACTAATTAGTAATTCGTTAATTAGTAAAATTACTAATTATGCTCCGCGATCAAAGAATTAGTTTTCCACAGCCCCCCTCATTCTTTTAAAACCAACTGCCGCGTGATCAAAAATTTCAACAGTATTTTCGAATTTTTCCACGATTCAAAAATTACTATTTAGCGGGAACTAAATTAGCTGTTTTCGGACTCTCCTGGTAGTATCATTACTATTGCAAATTTTTTTAGATTCCTGGCAACGACTTTTCGAGTGGTTAGGCCAGGGCCTTCCGGCACTATTTAACAGCGTGGGGGCTGAACGAAACTAGCAATCGTGGATTTTTTTTAAAAAGCGGGTATACCCGCTTCGCTAAAAAGCGGGTAGGGGTACCCGCTTTGCTTACCCGCTTCGTTAAAAAGCAGGTAGGGGTACCCGCTTTTGATACCCGCTTCCCTAAAAAGCAGGTAGGGGTACCCGCTTTTTGACTTATGCCCCACGCTGAAAAACACGCTATAAAATAATTTCCATACCCGCTTTGCTAAAAAGCGGGTAGGGGTACCCGCTTTGCTTACCCGCTTCCTTAAAAAGCAGGTAGGGGTACCCGCTTTTGATACCCGCTTTTAAAAAAAGCTAACACGCTTAAAAAAACCTAATTATTTAGTTTCTAGAAAACCCCTAAAAATTATTAGTGCCGCAAGGCCCAGACGTTGACTTCATCACCGTACTAGTAAGTACAACTATTAAAATAAGCATTCTTTTTTATGAATATTGAATATCATTGAAATACCGTACTAGAGTACGCATTAGTAATAACTAAGCAATTATTTCAGTCCCCTCAAGTAAGTCGTGGGAAATAGAGCATTTCTAGTCACTTTTTTGAATTCATAGTATGATTAACTAATAAGTGATTAACTAATATGCAAGAAAAATAACTTGCTAAGTGTAGGAAAATTAACTTACTATTCTGGTCCAAAGAAGTAGATAACCTTACTTACCATTATTCTACTGTCATAGTAGTACAGTACAAGTCGAAACCCTTCTGATACTCCTAAATGCAGTAGTACAACTCTAGCCCACTACTATTTTAAGTACTCTGTTGGTGCGAGCCAACTTCAACTTCTGGTTCCAGTTTCTTATATTAGAGATGGCAAATACAACATTCACAGCGCTCTAGGCATCGCTCTGTAGGACCGAAAGCGAGTCCTTCTTCGGTGCGGATAGGGTGGAAATGTTCAGTTTTTATTTCTAGAATACTATCATCAGCATTGAAATAGAGTAGAGTGCGAATAGCACCCCCCCACCATTAGTACTATGTGCTCCCGAGATGTCGTCGTCGCTGTGGCCTGAGGTAGGTGGCATCGTGCTGGTAGTCGTTCCATTGGTATTGAGCGTATTCATTTCTAAGACATACTCCAGCTGGGCATCGCGGCCTGCCAAAATGTCCTCCCGCGTTGTCGGAACCAGAATGTCGGGGTAAATAGCATCGAGACCCTCGTCGTTTACATCTGTAGAGTTCAGTTCACTTCTCGAAGTGGTCAAATAATAGGGAGATCCGTGTTGGGAACAGAGAATTGCAAGAGATTGCCCCAAAGCTGGGTGTGTTGCCTGTCGGTGTTCCAACAAGCGTGCCGAAATTGTTGCGTTTGATGACTGCGGCAAACAAGTGGGCGCTGCTAAACGTCACACCCGATGTCAGTACGTACAGTGTCCCGTTGAAAAGGTCCAAAGAGGAAGGAGATCCTGCTACTTGGGAAAGGAAAATTGACATAGCGGATCCGGGAAGGTCCATGACCTCGTTGCTCATATCAATGCCGAGTGACTGCAAAAACCCACTGTCTGTGGATCGCAGAGTGTTGGAATTGGTTGCACAATTCATCTGATTGGCGCTGCTTGATATCGAACAGTGTATAAGGATCCCTGGTAATGTACTGGAGAAAGGCTGTCGCCACCGTAAAATCGCCGCCACGATTTTCACGCAAATCGAGGACTACTGTATCAACATTCTCATTTGCATCAACGGTAGACCAGAAATCTTCCAAAACTGCCATATATTCCGCATTGAAAATACAAGCGTCTAGCTTGAATACTGCGGTGGAAGTTTCATTTTGGACTTCGAACGAAACGAACGAAGGTATAGGTTTAATACCGTCCGTGGGTGTCAGGGCAAGTGGAATAGAAACAGATACATCCTTAAGACCTTGTTCCCCATCCCGTGCCAAAATAAGATCGACTGAAGCGCTATCGTCGTTGAGTAATCCAAAGTAGGACAAAAAGTCTTCACGAACTAACCAAGGTTGGGGAAGAGCTAGGAGAAAGAAGTCTTGTTCGTGTGGAATGGTCTCTTGTAACATAGCAAATATGTCAGCGGGGGTGCGTCCTCCCATGCTTGTCACCAAGTCGCCTGTACAAAAGAAAAATGAAAGTTCACTATATTAGAGAATGGCTTACTCGACGACACCTTGACTGCTTGATTTGAGGCGATTGATTTGTTTTTCTTACGTACCAACTTGTGCAGAGTCCGTTTCGCAGGAATTAATTATGCGTGGCTCTTCACCATGAAGCCACGAAAGGCAAAGGTTAAGACTAGCGTATGTTGCTTCAGCTAAAATTGCATCCACTTCAACACGACTGTGGGCATCAGCAAAAAGATCTTGCAGCATGCGATTGAGTCCAAAGGAGAAAGCAAAACGACTTGTCGGCACAGAAGTGCTGTCGCGCATCAATATAACGGCCGGCTCTGTCTCGAGATCGAGACCGATTGCAGAGTAGCCACTTTCCTGTGTTTTATTAAGAATAAAGTCCAATGCTTCCTGCTGTTCGTCAACTGTCAAAACACGGACACTCGCAAGAAGGCCATCTTCTTGTTCTTGGGCAAAAGCAGAAGTCGTGGTGAAGGGCGAGCCAAAAAGAAGGCTACCGATGATGAGGATGAATGTACTGAAATGAGTCAACATGATTACTGTATCGATGAGGATTTTTTGTGAGCCTTACTTTGGGCTCGCCCTTCACCACGACTTGTATTCTTGCCAATGAACAAGAAGGACATAAATGTGGATTAAATCGTGGATAAAGTGAGCTGAAAGAGAATTCCAAAGAACAAGATCTTGTGAAGTTGCTAGCGACGTCAGAATCTCTCATCTAGCGAGGACATAAATGTGGATTAAATCGTGGAAAAAGTGAAGTATTATTGCTAATTTTTTTGGATTCCTGGAAGGAAACGTATCAAGACTTAATCACGGACAAGAAGCTATATTCCGGACTTAACTGCTTTTAAATATAACGGTCGTAACTTAATCACGATTAAGTAGCTGTTAGTAAAACCCTAGTTAATCATAACTTAATCATTACTATATCATTACTTATTCGATTAAGTTGTGATTAAGATACGACCGTTATATTTAAAACAGTTAAGTCACCGAAATAATATTGTCCTTGCGTGATGAAGTTCCTTGGCACACTTTTCGAGTGGGTAGGCCAGACGTTGTCTTTATCACCGTACAACTACAATTAAAATAAGCATTCTTTTTTTAATGAACACATCATGATATTTCAATACGCACGCATGCGCCTAATTTGAACGAATGCGATCAATTTACTGTATCTCTAAAAATCTTCGATGGACTTCTCATCCACTTCTCATGCTGTATCGTAACTTGTGATGTTATTGTTGTGAATTCACCCATGAACAAGAGCTACTATAACATTGAACCAACTTAATTAATCCCACCGTAAAATAATAATAAAATGTTCCTTTTTCCCGATCTACTGATACTCACATTGTTGAGCACGACTTTCCATTTCAAAGAGGTCGCTGCATTTACTACCCATCCGTCCAAAAATCAGCATCAGCATCAACGACAATCGAATAATATGTTTTGCCGTGGCGAAAACGTATTAAGCATGGCTTCAGCTGATGCTGCTGCCACAGTTGAAACTCTAACCGTAACTCCAATAAAGAGTTTGGATGGAACAGTGACATTACCCGGGTCTAAATCTTTGAGTAATCGGTGTCTTCTTTTGGCAGCACTATCGGATGGTGATACTCGCGTTGACAATTTGCTAGAGAGTGACGATATTAGGTATATGTTGGATGCGTTGGACACATTGAAAGTACCCGTAGAGAGACATTCTGGTGAATCTGTGACTGTCACCGGTCAGAGTGGACCAATCAACTCTCCCAATAAAAACGAAATTATTGATCTGTTCCTTGGAAATGCAGGAACTGCTATGAGACCGTTGGCTGCTGCGTTGTGTATGGGACAAGGAAAATTTGTATTGGACGGTGTGCCTAGAATGAGGGAACGACCCATTGCTGATTTGATTGATGGGCTACAACAACTTGGAGCGGATGTTACATGTGTGGAAGAGACAGGATGCCCGCCAGTCACTATCAACGCTGAAGGTCTAAAAGGTGGCGAGGTACGTACGTATGTGTGTGTGTGTGTGTGTGTGTTTTCTTCTTCTTTTCCATAGAAGAAATGATTTATTGATATGTTAAGAAGGTAGTAAAAGCTTTACCGAAAAAAATATGGATATTCAAACTCATGGAAGAACATTTTTGTTGCACACTCTTGGTTGGGAATGTATCCTGTTAGGCTTCAATTAGTGGAAAGATGTCGTCACAGTTTCTGTCGTCCTTGTTGATGGCATCGCCTGTTGTAGATGGAGATGTGGTCATAAAGATCAAGGATGAATTAATCTCGGCCCCGTATGTAGCCTTAACCATTGGCTTGATGAAGAAATTCGGTGTCAATGTCAGAATTGAAGGAAGTATGGACGAACAACCATCCTTTCACATAGCAAAATCTGAGCAGTACAAAAGTCCTGATTCCATTTTGGTTGAAGGAGATGCTAGCTCAGCAAGTTATTTCATTGCCGGTGCGGCTATCACGGGAGGTACAGTCACTGTTCGAGGATGCGGATCTGAGAGTGTTCAGGGTGATGTCGCCTTTGCTGACGTGATGGAAAAAATGGGAGCCACAGTTACCTGGGGCCCCGAAAGTATTACTGTCACTCGTGATCCTTCTGTCCAGCTTAAGGGTGTCGATGTTGACTGTGGGAAGATCCCGGATGCTGCTATGACTCTAGCCGTCGCTGCATTGTTTGCCGAAGGTCCGACGACCATTCGAAATGTGTACTCGTGGCGGCTCAAGGAGACTGAGCGAATGAAAGCGATTGTTGCGGAATGTACTAAGCTTGGTGCAACGGTAGAAGAATTTGAAGATTACTGTATCATCCATCCTCCGAAAGACAACAAGATAAATAACAATGTATTGATTGAAACTTACGACGATCACCGAATGGCTATGACTTTCAGTCTTGCAGCGTGTGGAGGAGTCAACGTAATAATCAATGACCCTGGGTGCACTGCGAAGACTTTCCCTACTTATTTTGAAATGCTTGAAAGCATCGCGACACATGAGGATTAATCGTTGAAACATGCTCTAAATTACAAAATTACAGGCGATTTTTCGATTCTTTTGCTTATTAAATTAATAGTATACTAGTAGATGTAGACTCTTTTGCTATTTAAAGAATGATTGATTTTGTTGTGCATATTTGAGTGTGTTTCAGTTTCAAGCATCTATCTATCTGCTGGAGGAACGCCTTCTACATGAGCCCAAGGCAGAGCACTTCTCCAGAACAATTCAGCGAGTGGAAGATCTGGATCAATTTCTTCTGTCGGTGGACCCCCGAAGTATTGATCTCTGGCGGCAAAAGGAACTCCAGCATCATTCAAAAATTCATTGTTTGCATCAGCAGGGCGTGCATTTCTTTGTATCAACCGACGACGATTTGTATCAATGTTAAGAGCAAGAGCAACGATATTTGGGTCCAATGGATTTGCATCTGCGGGCATAGTTTGAAACTTGTTTTCGTAGTCAACAGGATCTGACTTGACGAATCGCATCATCGCAGGTGATAACGAGGATGCCTTCAATCTATCATCATTTTTATCTCCCTTGAGGACAACAATTTGGCTGTACATCCATTTCATCACAGAAAAAGACGACCACAACTTGAAGTTTTGTTGCACAAATATTTTAACTACAGTATTATAAGCCTGAAAAGTACAAGCTCTCATCACAGGGTCCTTTATGACCTCCGACAGTCTGATTTGGAACTGACAGCTGAGATTTTCGATAAAACCAAGAACTGTTGGCCAGTCCGTTTGCATTGAACGGCTTGTCAAGTCCACCTCGTTCTGCGCCAACAATTGACTAATTACGGATGGGAATCGACAAATTGCGCTTCTAATTGCGATGTCGGCCTTTCCTTTCGTATCATTATCTGATGGAGTTGTTTCGTGGAGACGGAAGAGCGCTAATGCATACGAAAAGGCAAAATTCGGTATATCGAGGAGTTGACATTCGAAACCTTCTCGATTGTCCTGGTCTCTGTAAGTAACGTATACCTTTCATGAGAAGATCGAATAAAACATGAAGAATTAAACAGCAGATTGATTGATTCCAAATATCAAATAAATAGTTAGTGAAAATTAACCAAAAGCAACAACAACGACAGAAGTTATTTGAAAAGAACCTTAATAAATGATTGGTTCAAACTCACTCTTTTGCTTTCTACAAAATCAACTAGCCAAGTATTACACAAGTCCGTGTTACACATTAGTGCAAAGTGATCTATGCTTAGCAAAACATTCATAGGATCTCGTAATGGATCAAGAGAAAGTACGAGCTGTGCTGCTGCTAGCGAAGTTCTTGTTAAGCCTGCAACATAACTAACTCTAATCAACCGAAATATTGTCGCGAAGAATTGTTTGTTTCCATGTTTTTGATAGTCCATAAACGCACTTCTATTCTTCACATCCATAAAACTTTTCGGTACAATATTATCAAAAACCCATAAACATCTTTTCAATAAAGAGAGTCCTTCTTGACTTTGATTCATCTGATACATCACAGTAGAAAGTTGCAATAGTGCTTCTACCACAAATGGATGATGTGCAACAAATAGAGCTAAGTTGTTTGCATCTCCAGAAGCTATGATAGTCTCCAAGTCTCGATAATCTCGTTGGTAGCTATCTGAATATATAAACTCAAACCAATTTTTGGGAGAAGGACAGCGCATATTTTTTTCTTTCATATCACAATACGGCCAGGGAAGAACGTGTCCGGATGATGATGAGGAGACTTCCTCGCATGATCTCATTCCTATTCCACCCCCAACGTAATGCGGAGGACGAGGCCAGTTGGTTCTAGGTCCAAAAAGGGTATTTTGTCGTCGCCTACTAGACGAGCCAGAGCCACTGCTTTCTGTGCTTTCACCGAGTAAGGAAGTTCGCATCACGAAGTCTATGTCTAGATCCCGAACTTCAATTCCTGACATGATTACACCATAATAAAAAGAAGATTGTTCATCATCGATCGTTGCAATGTTTTCTTCTTGTGTTTCGTCTTGAACTTTGTACTCTTTTATAAGTTCGTCCAAGTTCTCGACATCACGTCGGCATCGGCATTGGCTTGGGCATCGGCATTGAAAGGTTTATGATCCTCATTGACAGAGCATTTTAAGTCTGCATCATTCTTCGGGTCGTCAACAGAATCTTCTACAGAATCATCATCAGAAGAAGAGTCAGAAGAGTCATCATTGAACATAGCTGCACCAAAAACATTGGTTTTCTTTGGTTCATGTTGGTCTTCCTCATCATCGTCATCATAATCACTGTCATCGTCATCTCCAAGAGACGTTAAAATTTCTGGTTGACGCTCCTGTCGCAATCGTTGCAGTGCTCGATGGCTCATCCTGTCGATATTTAATTATTTACTTCTCGCTACCGGTATTATCGCTAACTTATTATTTGTGATAGGTGCTTTTATGATGCACAGTAACGTTATATGAAGTATGAATACTGTAGAGTTTCTATCGTCACGTTGATGAAACTATTACAGTAGGACCTAGGAGTAACATACTGTACTACTGTAGTGCGAAAATCTGTGACTCAGTGATTGACCAGATCCCGCATTATCAACTCATACAAAGTCGCGCGCCAAAAATTAAAAATATATGTTGCGCGCCGCGAATTGACAATGCACATATTCCATCATCTTATTAATTATTACCTCGTAGCATTGGTTTCTGAACAAGGTAACGTCAATGGGTTTCATACAACAAAGAGTAATTTAGATTGTCATCATCATCACATCATCATCATCATCATCATCATCATCATCATCGTCGTCGTCGTCAACACTACTTACATTGTACGTAACGTAATTACCGGGAAATCTAAAGTCTAGACAAACTGGTTCCAATCATTTCATCGACAAGCTAAGCAGGTCATAAAAGAAATAACGAGAATAACCGATCCAATAATAATAATAATAATAATAATAATAATAATAGTAATATGTTGTGGGTTGACAAGTACCGTCCTACCGATTTGGTTTCTCTCGATTATCACGATGATATCAGTCAACGACTTGAATCACTGGCGAAGAACCCAGCGAGTCTTCCCCATCTATTTTTCTACGGTCCATCTGGAGCGGGTAAACGTACTCGAATCAGCGCCTTTTTGGGAGCTTTATTTGGCCCATCCGCTCACAAATTAAAACTCAACCAAAGAGAGTTTACCACACCAACGGGACGAACTGTAGAAATCCACATGATTAGCTCCGATTATCACATCGAACTCTCTCCCGGAGATGCTGGAACTAGCGATAGATTCGTCATACAGGATGTCCTCAAAGATATCGCATCGTCGAAGAATATTCGTAGCTCAGTTGCTAACATGCAAGATATGATGGGAAGTAATACAGGTAATAAAAAGGCTGGAGACAACGAGGATGTCGACGAGGACACGAATACTGCTGCCGCTCCCGTCCGTGAGACTGAAATCAAAGTAGTGGTCTTGCATCAGGTAGATCGATTAAGCAAACAGGCGCAAGCTGCTCTTCGTCGGACAATGGAGAAATACGCAGTGACCTGTCGATTAATTCTATGTTGTGACTCCCCTAGCAAGCTTATAGCTCCACTCCGATCTCGTTGTCTTGGTATTCGCGTCGCGGCACCATGCGAAGATGAGGTATGTATGACAATACGAATACGAATACGAATACGAATCGTTGTTCTCGCATTTTGTTAATTATATGTTTCTTATTTTTTTTCATTGTTTTCTTCTTCTTCGCTTGCTGTAAAACATATCCTTCAGATTGCAAAGATCCTCAAAACGGTAGCATCTAAAGAAGAATTTGGTCTTCCCAACTCCGTTGCGATCAAACTTGCTAGAGAAAGTGACCGCAATCTTCGCAAGGCTTTGCTCATGCTGGAAGCTGCTAAGGTACAGGCTGCTGGAAATGGTGCGATTCCAGAGAACCAATATCTTCCGTCTGCCGACTGGGAAGTATACATTAGACAGTTGGCGACAGACATTACGAAAGAGCAAAGTCCCCAAACACTTATGGCAGCGAGGGAAAAACTATATGAACTACTAGTCAATTGCATTCCAGCAAGTACCATATTGAAGAGCCTCACGGGGGAGCTATTGAACAATTTAGATGATTCGGTCAAATTGGAAGTCATCGAATGGGCAAGCTTTTATGAACATCGTATTGCTATGGGAAGCAAGGATATTTTTCACTTAGAGGCCTTTGTTGCCAAATTTATGGCTATCTACAAAAAGTATTTGAACGATTTGTTTGGCTAGTATATATAGACAGCATGTTATTTGAATACTAGTACAATATAGTATCATTTGGAAATAATTACTACTGAAATAAATGTGTACATATGTGTATTGAATGGTTGTGTAACTACTGTTCTGAAGTAATTATCTTTATATTGTACCATCATTTACTTGTAGATAGCATTAGCATTGACACATAATTGCTTTATTTCTACTGGGGATATGAGCAATATCTATGATAAGGTTAACATAAATGATGTTGCGTTCTAAAGTTGCTTTCCACACCAGCCATACAAGTTAATTATTGTCCCAGTCTGCAGTTGTTTAGAGTGTATGTAGTGCTATATACAGTCTAACTACTATTAATTATGTGCACTTCACTGATGGAACTGCTCTGACGACAACAACAACAACAATAAATTGGCAATGATGTATAAACTACTTATATCATAGAATGGAAGTTAGATTGTACAATGTGAAAGTAGAGGATGAGGCATTCAGCAGCAAGGTAAACTAAGCATTGTGCTTTAAATAGAGGATCTGGGCAATTCTTCCTTTTCTTTCTCGATTTTTTAATTCGCCGGTGGGGCGGGGGGAGACGGTTTTTCGACAAAATATTCGTATCAATTTTTAGTTTGTTTTCGAGTACAGAATGTGTGTTGCTTGATATGTTAGTGTTCAAAGCTTTACGAAGTTAGAAATATTATAAGAAAATAATCGATTAGAAATACCGTCATATTAGTATTACACACCTTCACCATCGTCACCACCGTCACCAGTATCTTCGGCATCATCATCATCGTCGTCGTCCATCTACCTCCTCTTCTGCTTCACGCACCGTTGTCGTTCATCATATTTCGAATATGTCTTCCTGGGAAAGAGCACGATTCATACCTTGGGAAAAACTACCATTGGTCCAGGACTCGAATAATATCTCGGATCAAAAAGAAAGAATAATTCGCGACCTCCAGCGTGAGGCCGACAGAAAGGAAAAATCTCATGCATTAGAACAGCATCGTCTTAATTCGTCATCGTCTGACACCATAGGGTTATCGTCGAATGAGCAAACATCATCATTATCGTCGACGTCGACTTCGATGATGCAAACAAATTTTTCTTTCCAATGGGGTGAGCTGTTCAAAAATTTAGCATTTGGTGGTTGTATCGGATCCATAACTGGATCTGTATTTGGATTCATGGATGGAATGAGAATGGCAGGTCAGAGTGAGGTCCTCAAAAATGCGTCTAATGTTGCGAAGGGAAAATATCTCATGGAAGGTACCACCCGATCGGCAACCATGTTCGGTGTATTCTTTGGTGGATTCCATGTTGTCAAATATGGTGTCCGTGTAGCATTTGATCCTGGAGACTATCCTGAAATCGGCCTAGCAGGTGCAATTTCCTTGGGAGGACTTATGTACAATCCTAATTTTAGACCTGCAGTTCCATACGCCACAATGCTCATTTTTATGGATTCCTTTCATTTAGTAATGCGTGATTTCAGGAAAGATTAACAGAACATTAATACTACTTAGTTTACGAAGGTGCATAAAAGCTTGCGTTAATAATGATATTTGTGCTATAGCGAGAGTTACTACATAAAATACCTAGGGAGTAAATACTGGACATATTGAATATATAACATTTAAATTGATTGAATTATATTTCTTCGTGATTTGATGAAATGTGGTGATGATTTTTAATTACGGTGTTTTTTATAATGCCTCTGTGCTCATCTGAAGAACTTCATTTATTCGAATCTATTCTCAAATACATAGAACAGAAACGGAGTTTCGTCATCTTGTTTTCTTTTCAACTCGGTCGATACTACAGAAAAAACATACAATCGATTTTCTGCGACAACGGTGCGGAGAATAGTTTAATAATACAAGACCAATCCTACGAGCCAATTTTGTTTTCAAATGGTAAAATAAATGAATGAAATGGCAGCTTATGCAACATGCCCAACGATATAACATGAAAATAATATAATACTACGCATTGACCATCATTATTTTATTTGTGTGTGTGTGTGTGTGTGTTGTGTGTGTGTTGTGTGAATTCATATGTTATTAAAGAGTCACATTATTATATTACAATATACAAAGTGCTATCCCGATTTCGAAACCATATTACATCGTCACTTATTGCTTTCGGTTGAAATAACATAATTTATTAATTATTAAACAAACCTGTGGGATGTGGGTGGATGGCCAAAACATAGTTGTAGTACGACTGAATATAACTCCTACTAACCGCACCATATTATTGTGCCCCAATCGCTATTTAAGTTTATCCATTACCAGCAGCCGAAACGCGAGGAATATCATTAAGTTCAGTCATACTGCCTAGTTTTTCGTTCATCTCTTCGACTCGCTGGCGATGACTTTTCTTTGCAATTTTTTCGTTATCTTCACTCTGGCGTTGCTTTTTGAATTTCAGTGCCTTTCGTTCAGCTTCGGTCAATTCGTCGTCATCGTCGTCGTCGTCGTCATTATCTGATGCTGCTGATAAATCTTCGATGATCCCATGATGTTGGGACGACGAACCCGAAAATTCGTCTTTCGTCTTGTGTTTTGATTTCTTCGTCTTTTTGGAACCTTTTTTAGACTTTTTCTTATCACCCTTGAAGGACAAGGCTCCACCAAGAAAAGAGGATTTGGTCATGATCCTACGTGTATTATCAATAAGTAGTATGAATGAATTGAATCAGGTAAAGATTTGCTTGTAACTATAAGCTAGCTAGTAGATGTACTTCTTGAACAGTAATTTGGTTGTAAAGGTTTAAGGTTACAGTTTACTAGTAGGTACTAATATGCAACGCGTTGAGGGATGTCGAAAGGAATACACAATTTATTTAGATGATGTTTTTAAGTTTGTTTTTTGATTTTTTGCAATTGATTGTTAAAGAGGAATAAAGCAAGGAGAGATAAATTTCAGTCGTGTTTCACAAAAAATGTTAAACAATTCATTGACTCCTCGCCTCGCCGATTATCAGAATTCTCATGATCTTAATGATATCAAATAGAAGTAACAGTTATCATCATTCATCATAGTATACCGGTACGATGAAAATGATACATGGTGTGCGCTATAGTATACGCAATTGGCAAATCGATAGCTTTGAATAATTTTCAATAAAGAAGATCGGTGCATTAATGAGTGAAGTAGATCAAAATAAACAAAAGTTGAACGTTCTCGCGGCGACGCGAACAGAAACAAGATGAAAATTCGTCAATTACAGGATATCCGCCGTCGATCAAAACATTATGGCAATAAGAAAATTGATGGGAATCTATCACTGGCGTCAACATCGTCGGAAGCTGCAGCTGTAGCAGCATCAAAACGACCATCGGTCAATAGTACTAACACTAACACGAACGAAAATGAACAGGACCAATCACTCTGCATCTTTTTTCTCGATGCCCAGTGTCAGGAACGACGAATCATTTAGTATTAAACAGTCAAAATACTTCTTTTCAACATACTAGTAGTCTAACTCTTCAGAGTATCGGAGAGATCCCTGTGTCGGATTTCTTGCGAAGTTTTCGAGACAATGGTTCCCAATTTATCAGTTCTGCATACTTGTGAGTACAATGTTATCAAGGGGTGAAACATAGATCTGATCTCTCGTTTATTGATCCTATCTTGTATTTTATTTACTTTATTCTACTTTATTCTATTGTATTTTATTGTGTTGTGCTGTCTTGTGTTGTGTTGTGTTGTGTTGTGTTGTGTTGTGTTGTGTTCTATTTTAGGATGTCATCTCGAGATCTCATCGATAGGTCGGCAATCAATGGAATTCTATCTACTCCTCTTCCTGAAGATATTTTTACGTTGGTTGATGCACAATTGACTTTGCTTGACGAATTTCTCCAGGCAAGAAGTCTCACAATGACAGACACCGGTAATGCTATAATAGTGGATGCTTTGTTATCCATGTTCAGGATTCTATATTATAAACAAAGCCACTACGGAAGCGATTCGCTTTTTCTCCGGGACTTCGATTCGTGTATTGCGAGGATGAATGACTACTGGAGGATGGCGAAGAAAACCGATCGTATGGTTCACAATTTGTCTAAGGAGCGCTATCCTCATTTGAATTGGGATAGTACGAAAGTCGGGATGCGGAAGAGAAAAGAAAAGATGCAACCGGAATGGGATAGATCAACAAACCTTGTCGAACAAAAAGCATCAAATTTAGGTCGACTTGTTTACTTCTGACGCGATAAAAGCGTCGCAGCGTACGGCAATTTACATTGTCAAGGAAATTCAACAGTCTGATATTCCACGTGAACTTTTCAGCCGACATTGGGAGGAAGATTTAACAAAAAATGAGGTGGCGAAATATATTGTTAGGGTTTATGGGGATTATCTGTCAGATATAAAACAGACTTTAGAGTCGGAATATCTGTATCAAAAAGTTGTTTGTACTCTTATTCGATGCACAGTTTGCTTTTACATGAAATGTTTTATTCTTAAAGCCGAAAGAGTAAGACGCTATGGCCGACGCTATAGTAGTAATAAAATTTGTACCGATTTTTTCCTATCTCCGAATAGAGCGATTTTGAGGATGACACATGATATTGAAGGTGTTTCAAAAGTTTTTCCTACGTGTTTCAGAAAGAAGTACGACAGTTAGGAGAATTGTTACGAGAGAATGTTCAGTTTTGAATGTGCTTTTTCTGGAATGTATGGCTTATGCAGCTGGTCAGAGTGGTTCCGATAGTCTCGAGGAATTTATCATTGTCGTACATAAACGAACGGGGGCTGATTCGGATGTAACACGTTGTTTTTTGTCGGATGTATTCATTTTAATGAGTTGTAGAAACGATCATCAACATGTTGAGGGCACTATCCGCAAAATGAAAGAAGATCTTGATATGATCAAGGATAGTCTCAAAGAGGAACAAATTAAGACATTATCGATACAAGCGACAAAAGATGAGTGCAGCTATTTTCGATTAGATGAGATGTTAATATCAATGTATGAAGACCGAATCCTACAAGAAAATACAGTCTTTTGTGGAGCAATTGGGGAGGATGTCAGGAAACTGAAATCAAAAATAACTGGGAAGGACACGCATACAAATATGTTATCAAAATTTAAAGAGAAGGGAAAGGAAAGGAAAGAATACAACAGATGGTGGTAGCAAGGGGCAAACACAACAATCATCTACAATACAACCATTCAAATTCTTAAGGTAGTGCTGGATAAACCACTATAAAAACCAGTAAGAAAACGATGATGACAATGATGACAAATGATTACTATGCAGTTGTGTAATGCATATATTATTTGAAGAAGTAAATACTCGATAGGTCCTACCTAATAAAAATAGCGACCCTTTGAAATATGCAGTGGAGAAAGATAATGTTCTCATAACCTGTAAATGCGTCTAGCACCTAACTTCACTAGACTGAAAACTTCCTAACTATGTACGTATATAAATAGTGTTAACTATTAGAGGTGTGAGCTTAGTTGCTCATGATGTCTTGTACAAGTAAAGTCTATTCGTATACTAGGTGTTCATTCACTAGTGACTCGTGTCTTATTACACTGTTTTAAATACAGCACACTGTATGAGTGTCGGCTGAAAGACGGACGGACGTTCGTTAAAAATCACAATGTTCAAATATCAAATAACAAATAATTGACAAAACGACACAAAATAAAATTGAACCAACTGATGACAATAGTATTCATACTTGATACTGGGTATTAATAAACAGATTACATTGTACTCACAATTCATCATAACGAAGAGCCTAAAATAATAATATAACAGACTAGTAAGTTCGGTCAGTTTAAGAGTAGAAACAATAATAAAATGCCTACCATAAAAGGAACCTCATCTGTTACTGATTCTAGAGCGAGACAAAAGGCTTTGAGGAAGACGAAGTTTCCTCGAAATTTCGAAACCAAAGTTTTACTTCAAAAAGTAAACAAGCCCGTTTTGACACAATGGATTGAACAAAAGGTTACATCTTTGCTTGGATTTGAGGATGAGATTGTAGCCTCTACGGCTATAAATTTGTTTTTGCCATCTGATGGTACTTGTACATCTCCCGACGCAAAAAAGGCACAACTGGACTTGGTTGGTTTTCTGGGGGATTCCGCTGCGACATTCTCTAAAGAATTGTGGAATTTAATGCTAGAAGCTCAAACATGTAGCTCTGGAATTCCTCAAACTTTGTTAGAACAAAAGAAGAAAGAATTGGCAGAGAGGATGAATAGAAACAATAATCAACAACAACAACAACAACAACAACAGTATCACCAGCATCGTTCACAGAATAATCACCCACCGTCGGTACCTATCAGAACGAATGACCAAAACGACAATGTGCATCTGGTCGACGAAGAGTTAATCGATTTAGTCGGATGAATCAAGATAGAGGCGATGACAACAGTAGAGGAAATTCCAACAATAACAACAATAACCGATCAGCAGTAGAATTGTCTGTTCCGATCAGTCCAACCCACGAAAACAATTCTTCCATTGACCAGGATGGTATTAAAAGTATTGGTCAACCAACGCAACGTCAAGGTAATAAACAAGAAGATGAATTTGGACGGGCGCTTCCACTGATCGTAAATGAAAAAAAGCCGCCACGTACTGAGACTGAGGATAAACAGGATGATCGCGCAAAGTCTCATGCTGATACATCAACCTCCCGTCGTCGTAATGGTCGAAGTCGAAGCCGGAGTCGAAGTCGAAGTCGAGATGAAAATAGAAATGACCGAGGTAGAGATAATTCAGATATTAGAAGACGATCCGCCAATAGAGATACCGGTAGACACAGGGGGGCGAATGATGACAGGAGGTTCGATGATAGAAGAGAACATAACTATAATCATCATCAACGTCGTCATGATCATTACTATGATCGTGATCGTGATAGTGATCGTGATCGCTACTATTACAATAGTCGGGGAGGAGGAGATAGCTACAATGATGATCGAGGACGTGACCGAAATCGAAATCGACATAGTTACCATTACGACGACAACGACCGCGAAATGGACAATCTCAAACGGCGTTTAGTACATTTAAAACAACAAGGCAATCGAAGTACAAGTGTTGATAAGATCAACGAGGAGACAACTAACGTTAATGAAATAAAATCCATTCAAGAAAGAATTTATCAATTAGAGCAACGCAGACGGAGATATCCCTCTACTTCTCCACGCGCTCGTGACGATGATGATTATCGTCGTCGTAGTAGCCGGAGCTATCAGGATAGTAATCGCAGTGGTCGCGACTCGCATCATCGAAAAGACGGTCGACGCAAACGGAATAATAGTATAAATTCGGATAGCTCTCGTTCGATGGACTCTGACTCGGTAGATTGTGCTCATAATAAAGATAACGATTATGGTGATAAGGGCAGTCATCCAAGCCATAGTCCCTCTCCAGAAGTTGTAGATGGGGGAAATAAAAACAAGAGTAAGATGAAACGTCAAAGACGGCACCGATCGAGGAGTTGCAGCGAAGTTTCTGACAAATAAATTACCATATTCAATATTACAAGAAAACAAGTATACTTCATTAAAGTAATGTGCTGTCTGAGCAGAATCAATCAATCTATACCTGTAATATTATATTATACTATACTATACTATACTATATTATAATTTATATTTTAGGATTACATGAATATTATATATCATGTAGTAATAGTTAATTATTATACACGTATTCGATTACAAGTACGAGTAGGTCAGCCCCATGCCTGCTGTAGGCTATAGTGAATGACTAGTTCACCGCGGCGGGAAAAACATTCATTTAGGTCCCCTACTAATTCTTCTGGTCCTGGACAAAAGGCGGCTTGGAGATAAAGAAACAATGAATCTCCTACTGTAAGTGTAAAACTTTTCGGAGAAAGGCGTAGACTGATGCAAAGCGTTGATCAGCTGATATTTGGAATTTAGTCTTTTTCAATATAGGAGCAGACCCAACAGAAACGAAATGAACCTTGATTTTTTCAACTGATGGTGGTTTCTTTTTCTTCTCCACATCGATCGACGCTAACGTCAACGACGATGGCATCGTACCGGTACGTACTGTGTTGTTTGGTTGTGAAGATTCGTCGTGATATACAGTACCGTATCCCGTCCGCGTTGTCTCCGTCGTTGTTGTTCCGTTACTTGCTGTATTAATCTGAAATATAGGACCGGCATGGATGCGTCTAATCACAAATCATAAAATATTTGTAATTAGCCAGCATTCGAAGATACTGCATTATTTCATACAGTATTTCATATTTGCCTACCGTATGCTCGAATAATGCACGCATGATGCCTAAAGATTTAGCGCGCGTAAAAAAATGATATCGAGGAGATTTATTAAGAATAAATAAATGATATCTGCAGTATGTATAAGGTCTTGGCTGTGAATAGGAATTGTGACTATAATTTTAGTTAGAATCAGAGTTACATCTCTGCACTCATCCACTGTGATTTTCGGTCTCTTGTAATTGAAAAGAGAGGACCAGCCATTGTGTGTGGTATGAGATTTTGTGGGACATTTAACACCTTGATAAGGCAGAACTGTAGCATTGAACAATAATTTATATATAACCAGTACCAGCTACCACCCAACAAACAAGGGTGTGCTTGTGAAGCTTGATTTATGAGATCTGCACCTACAGAAAAGTGATACATGCACTATAAAATTCAGAATCTCCCATCAGTTCTAAAATTTTTGTGCTGTATTGACCATCAAGATGAGTGGAAATTCACTTAATTGTATTTCTAGTGAATGCTCAAGAGTAGTGGCTAGTTGATTGATATTATTTCTGGAACAAATTTGACATAGAAACTGATGATTTAATTCTTTAATTCTTTATGTCAAGAGTAGGTTGGATATATAACATCGATACGGTATGGGGACAACTCTTTTTTACGCTTTGTTGCATTTCCAGTGCATGCTGGGAAGACCTGTTCCGATTGGAATTGGAGTCCCCATGATGATACATTCACTGACACCTACAATTTCGTCGCTTCTTCCATGTACGGCGGCGTCGAACAAGTGATCAGTTGTCTTTGTGATTGGCGATGAGAAAATTTATGGGAGAAGGCAATGGGGGGGGGGGGGTGAGAAATGAATATGGATAAATTAATTCAAGCCGCGCAAATTTCGAAGGAACGAAGACGCATATAATGGCGCCATTTGTATGAAATTAGAAGAAATAATAGAAATAAACGTCTTGCTACACACCTTTTCGAAAGAAGCTAACATCAGCACACTTTCTCGCATTTTGGAAACTCCAAATCTTGTGATACCGAGCACTTCTCCTTTAAATGTCATCACATCGGAAAGCAACAGCATATGTCTGGCATCAATACCAATTCCATATGCTCCCATGATGTAAGATATTTCAGACGAAATTTGAGTACGTGCGGCTTCGACTCCAAGGACTTTCTCGACCTCAAGAACATGATTAGTCCAAGTGTGATTCCCGTCTATACCTGGGCTTCCCTGTGAACGAAATAATTAAATCAACGGAATCGCGGCATTCATTCAAAAATAGATTGTAATAGAAGGCAATATTTCAAAAGAGGTAAGACACAAAATACAAAATGGCGCCTGATCAAATTGAACCAAAGGTAGAACAAATAGATTTCACTAAATATAGACATTCGTACCATCACGTCTTGAAGGCCATAGCCTTCTACAAGGAGATTATATGATTGTTTCCCATCCTTATCAGTCTCATTGATAACGGCACGATTTACTGAAGGAATGCCTTGAACAATGACTTTGGGAAGTATCGTCTTAAGTTCTTGCATGCAAAAGTACGTTGAGCCCTTATTATCAGATGGAATGTAAATACGCAGTTTATTGTTACAACCTCGTTTAATTTTAACATTGACGTCCTTGAGCATCCGCAAAATCGCGGGTCGTGTGACTCCCCTAGAGCCGCGTAAAATAGACATTCTTACGCTTTCTGAATCCACGTTAAGTTTGAGGAGGTCAATTGCGTCTAACAAGAAGAAGAAAAAATTCTATTAGTTAAAGAAAAAGAGGAGGAACATGTAACACCAATCTAACCGAGAGGACTTACCCATATCAAGTTCAATACTTATGTAGCAAGCATGTGAGCCAAAAACTTCCTTGATATACCTAGAAACTTCTCCCAATGTGGTTTTCTCGATCCCGGCTTTTACAACACGAGCAGCAATCTTATTATCGTCTTGCTCTAACTTGGCAGTAATGATGGGAGTTGAAATAAGCTTCGAAGCATTGATGATTTCTTTCAGCCGAGGGACTCCGAGAGTCACGTTCATTGAACTGATCCCAGAAAAGTGAAAAGTCTTTAGCGTCATTTGGGTACCAGGCTCACTAATACTCTGTGCGCCAATAGCGCCAACAGCCTCACCTGGTTCAACGTAAGCTGCGGTGCATTTAGCAAGAGCTATGTCAAGAAATTTGTCAAGTTGGTGCAGCGTAAACCGACAAGAGTTCCAAGTCAAGGATGACAGGACCACTGTATTTTCCCCGATGTCGTTAATAAGACTTATTTGTTTTAGGGCCATAGATTCGAAGAATTCACTGATCTCCTTAAGGAATTCAGCCCCTTCGGGTAAGAGCAATTGGAATCTTTGTTCTCCCAACTTCAACTTGACAAGCGATCTCAATTTTTCTGGACCCAGTGTATCTTCGTCTCGACATGGTATATCCTCTCTGATTGTCGTGGACAGACGTACGAAGTCAACAGGGCGATCGTTGTTTTCCATTTGATTTGGATTCAGTCCATCGTCTCCATAAACAAATTGAACTACTGTGTTCTCGCTGTTTCGAACTGTCTTGTCGTACTGCATTGACAGATCTTCGAGAGCCTTCATAAGTCGTCGTGCCATATATCCAGTCTCAGCAGTTTTGACTGCAGTATCAACCAATCCTTCACGGCCACCCATAGCATGAAAGAAAAATTCTGTTGCTGTAAGTCCGGTATAGAATGAATTCGCGACGAATCCTTTTGCGGATGGCGTTAAGCTATTAATCTCAAAGTGAGGAAGAGTTCGGTCTACAAAGCCGTTTTGAATACGTAATCCACCAACAGCTTGCTGTCCTACACATGATATCATTTGAGAAATATTTAGGGGACTTCCTTTCGAACCACAAGATGCCATAATACGAGGAGCGTTTGACCATGGTAATTGTTTCATTGCTTCTTGGCCTGCAGATTCTCGAAGTCTACCAAGGATTCCATTTAGGATCTCTTCTAAGCTTTGCAATAGATTACAACCTGGCCTCAGTTCAAGCTCCCCTTTCTCGTATAGATCAATGTTTGCTTCTGCTTTTTTGTATCCTTCCAACAAAATTTCGTGCTTCGTTTTTTTCAGATCATCCGAAGGCGTGACATCGGAAATTCCGATAGAAAATCCGCGATGAGTGCCCATGTATCGCCCGCAAAATTTTGCCCAGCGATCTAGTAAGTTTGCACTTTTGAGTGCACCATAATCACGTAGAACAACATAAATTAAGCCTGTCTTACTGCCGTCACCTATTGTTTTCTTTGCAATATTTCCAGATACCAGTTCTTACGACGGCGACAACAGCAACAACATGATTATAACAATTGTAAGCTTGCAGCTAAAGTAATATTTTTGACACACATAAAGCACACAACATACACACACAGACCAAGAAAAAAATAATCAGGCAAATTCAACTCTTACCTCCACTTCGAAAAGCAACCCAACCATCGTTTTTACAAAAGTGTTTATTGCCTATGTAATTCTTTTCTTTCGTCTCAAAACTAACTGAGATTCTTGTGTCTTTGTTTGGACAGAGCATTGTGCTGAACACCTGTTTTCCTGTCCATAGCTGAATAGGTTTGACCATAGTAGGTGGTGGGATATCGATCTGCTCTTCGGCGTCGCTAAAGTACGTAACAAGATTACAAAATTGTTCATAAGTAAAGAATTGATCATTCTGCGTCAAAATATACGAAGCACTTAAAAAATCCTGACTTGCGGCCACGAGAGGCTCCCCGTTGCGTGGTGTAGTAAGATTGTTATGGACACCCATAAGTAGATTTGCCTCGGCACGAGCTTCTTCAGTTTGAGGTAAATGCATATTCATTTCATCGCCATCAAAATCGGCATTATAAGGGGCACAAACGCACGTATTAAATCGGAATGTTCTCCACTCCATGACCTTTGCTCTATGTGCCATGATTGAAACCTTGTGAAGAGAAGGCTGTCGATTAAATAGAACGACATCTCCATCTTCCATGTGCCGTTCGACTACGTCGCCATCCCTGAGACTCCGCGCTATCTTTTCTCTATCACCAAAAGCGAGAGACTTCACGAACCCTTGAGCATCTCCCATGCGAATTAGATTCGCTCCAGGATGTACATTTGGACCATTTCTAACTCTTTCTTGTAATTTCTTTTTGTTATATCTTGAGACTCGTTCTAATCAATAAAGAAAACAGAACAAGGTGTTAGATAAATAACGACATCAAACAATATTTAAAAGGCGTCAATTTTTGAAGCGAATTGAAAGACTAAAGAATCTTACCGGGATAAGTCATGGTCATCGCACACTTCATCGGAACTCCTACTTCGTTCACTCGTAAGTTTGGATCAGGAGATATCACTGTACGCGCCGAAAAGTCGACACGCTTTCCGCTTAGATTTCCTCTAAATCTTCCTTGTTTCCCCTTGAGGCGCTGACACAAACCACGCATTGGTTTTGAGCCAATAGGTCTTTGAATACCGGGAGTTTCGCCATTGAAATACTGAGCTACTTGCACTTGTAGGAAATCCCATTCTTCCATAATGGTACGAGTATGTGGTCCTTTGGTCAAAGCCACCTCAAGAGCTACATTGATGTCTAGAATTTCCTGTAATTTCACGGTCAGATCATCTTCATTTGATCCTCCTCCGAACTCCATCTTTACGCTCGGTCGAATCGGGACAGGCGGGACCAATATGCATTCTAATATCAAATTTTCTGGTCTACCAATTAACGGATCCACCCACATAACCTCACAGTCTTCGTCCGGAATACGTTTGAAAATTTCTAATACTTTAGTTGGTAGCAAATCATCAACTGGTGGGTTCGTCCCATTCATTACTGAGATCAAGTCCTTATTGTGTTCCATAGCTATATCTAAATTACCCATTAATTGATCCAATTCATCTCCTGAGTGTCGGCCCTTAAATTTTTCGTGAAGAATCTTTAGAGTTGGAGCTCCCGTAATCTTCTTAACAGTCCCATTGACAGCTCCACAATATGGGCATTGCTTTGATTTTTTACACTTGTCAATGACCTTTTTTAACGTTGCCGATTTAGCCAAGACATCTGTCTGAGGGTTTCTCATTTTCCTTAAGTATTGATCACGTTCTGAGTTATCCAACATAACTCTAGAACAAGACTTACAAACACACTGCAAGATTCGAAGAATGTGCCGAATGTATCCAATATGGAAGACTGGCAATGCTAATCGAATATATCCAAAATGCCCAGCACAATCAACTAACTTCCTCTTACAAGTAGCGCAAGTAGATATCTTATCAGACACACCTAAACGCGGGTCCAAGCATCCACCGGGTGCTGGATTTCTCGAAGGCATAGAGAAGAGTTCACGAGATGTAACTTGGAATTCTGCAAGACGTTGCATCTCCGATGATGATAAAAGACCAAATTGGATACTTGCAATCTTTTTGGGGGCGAGGTCTCCTTTGATCAAGCGTTTTCGACCGATAGTTGGTGTATCATCGTCATCAGCGCCATGCATCCATAAGCTTCCTGGGCCTGATGCCATTTTAATAATATTTTATAATTTCCTTTTAATTTTGCTTTGTTGGGGTGGGGATGTTGATAGAAATTCGAATGTAGCAGAATCAGAATCAGCAATTAGCAATTAGCAATTAGCAATTAGCAATCTTCGTAATATCCAGCGATCTCGGGGATTATCTTGAACACCAACTTGACTTTTTATGTGAGATGCGATGAATAATTTTATGAATGTTGCGTGGATTGATTTGAACATTTGTCATAGCTTTGATGTGTGATTTCTTGATTCTTGATCATTCATCATTCATCATTGTGTGGTAAAACGGTCTGTACCTATTTCCTTTTCTAACAAAAGTAGAAAAACTAATTCGAGATTGATTTTGTTAATTACTTCCTCCGGGCAACGCTAAACGCG
>FMBT01000563.1:0-50522 GCA_900095095.1 Fragilariopsis cylindrus CCMP1102
AGGCGAATCAATCCGTTACGATCTGTATTACGAATCTATATTACGATCCATATTACGATGGGGAGGAATGGGTGAACAAAAAACGAACGAACTGATCGGATTAGAAATGAATGGGTGAATCAGTACTGTATTTTCCATCATGTGCAACAACAACAAGCAACAAGTACAGTACATACAGTATCTATTCATTCTGTATAAACACATACAGTAGTACTTATTACCATAAACATAGCATATATGTTTCAATCGTAATGCTACTGAAGTTATTTTGATCTATTCTTTGTTGTATTGAGTATCGTCCCATCCTTATTATTATTCTTTTTTCGGCATCTTTTCCCGCAAAAGGTACGCTTCCGTGCTTTAGCGCGTGTTAATTTTCAAACGATAGCGCTTGGAGTAAATTAGCGTTGCACGGAGGAAGTATATATTGTTTGTAAATGAAAACTGAGAATAAAATAATTGGGAAATCTAATACTTGTAAAGCGATTTAAAGCTTGTGTCTAATGTCATAATGTTTGAATGTTTGAGCACAAAACGAAAAAGAAATTAGTCATCGATTGCAGCAGGGCCAGGCAAAAAATTGCGCGAAAGTAAATCGCGCAAGGAAGTTTTCAAGAAATTAAATAAGAGAAATAAATTTGTTGAAATTTCAACAAAACCTTAAAACTTAAAAAAAGAAATAAAATATTTTTTTGTGGTTGATTGACGATGACAAAAAATCATTATTACGATACCGTAAAGGGTAGAAGGCAATAACGAACCAAAGACAGTAAAGTACAGTACAGTCAGCGTACTAAGAGAAGCAGTCAGAATCATTCTAAAGCAGCAAAAAGAGAACTGGCCATTATGGAAATATGTATCCCGGAACAAAAAAAAGGAAGAATGCCGTGGTTGTGGGTCAACCTGTAGTGTCAGCGGAACAAACTAATGACAGCGCAAAACCTCAGCAGCAGGAACAAAAACGACCTAAGCGCAGCACGGACGAAACCAATAACGTGCTGTCTGATACCAAAATTGCCCTCGATAGGATCGATGACGATGCTGCTACCAATAATAATAATAAAAGCAATAAAAGCAATAATAGCAATACTAGCAATACTAGTATTTACCTAGAAGAACAGAAAACGATTCATGAAATTACATTACAGGCATGGAGGCAACGACGGGATCAAGTTTTAATACAACGAGAGGCAGCTATTGCCACGAAACGAAAACTGTTAGATCAACGAGATAAAATCTTAGCTAGACAAAAGAATTTAGAGGAAACGAAAATGAAACATCTATCACTCCAATCAAATTTAATGGAATCTTTAACTAAAAGTAGAGAACGACTACGACGTTTAACAATATTACTCCAAGAAGAAGAAGAAGAAGAACACGAGCAGGAAGTAGTTTCAGCTAACGACGATAATAACGACAAAGATGACGCCAGTAGAAGTAAACAACAACTGCAGCTGTCCGAGTCAGACTACACTACTTCACGAGGAGGATTGAAAGAGGTAGACAATAATGATGGAGTTGTACATGATGGTCACCAAATCCAGCACGGAAGACAAGAACAGAAAATAGCAACGAGACAACAAGAAGAATTAGAGAATTCTACTTCATCTTCTTCTTCTTCCCAACATCATCATCAATATCATCATTTTCCCTTAGCATACAATCCGTATCGAAACAATAATAGCAATAAACAATTAATTCGATACCATAGTTTTTTGGGAGAAGAAAAGAAAATAAGGTCTTCTTCTTCTTCTTCTTCTCACCCACGACGTCGTTCATTGCTCAGTTTTTTACCATATCTCAACGCAACTCAGGTCGGAGAATATTTGACTCTGATGTTACGAGAAGCGAAGACCTTCGACAACGACGAAAATAATAATAAAAATAATAATAATCAAGACCTTGAAAAAAGTCTAAGAAGAAAGTTGTTAGAAAATACTTGTCTGGATATATTACTATTATCGTCATCAACAACAACAACAACAACAACAAGTCACATTGGAAAAAAGTCAAAGCTAGATACAACCAATAACAATCTCGTTATTGACTTGACGGAAGATAACAGTGGTAACGATGACGACAATAAAGGCGACGACGACGATGATAATATCGTTGAGGATCCGAAGTTGTATTCTATAAATCCAAATATCTCTCTTTGTCCCTACGAAATGGATGGTGTCTGCGCGGATGATTTGTGTCCTTATCAACACACGTCAAAGGATACCAAAGTCATGGCACGGGAACGTCTTCCACTCCCTTCTCTGTCGTCGTTCCTATCGGCAGCAGCACCAATCGGAACGGAAAAGAAATCCAAGAACGGAAAAACTCAACAACAAACGACGTCCACAATAGTAGCTACCGTCAAAACTAATACCGAAACGGCAATTACCACTCTCGAAGCGACCACAGAAGAAAACAACGAAGACAAAGGTTCACTTGGTAATACTGAAGAACGCGAAGACAAAGATGAAAATGTGTTCGGGAGAGAAGAAGACTTGATGATGCTGCCTCCTTCTACCAGTCCTGGTGATAGCGATGAAGAAAACGAAAACGATTCCGACGATGAGCTTGACAGGGGGGATGATTGCGATGACGAAGCACAGGAGAGATCACTTCCACTTAGTGCTCCCTCTTACCTGAATCAAAATACTGATTTGAAGACAAGAAACTGCGATACAGGTGCATTCTGGTGGGGTGGTAAATTGCCGAGTAGTCAAGAAACCTCTCTACCGACCGATGAAACAGATACACCAGGCAAAAAAGTAGAATTGTCTATTACTGATATACTCAAGGAAACTTTTGGAATAGTCATACATACTATGAAAAGATCAGAAACGACAACGACAACAACGAATCGACTGGAAGTCAAAGGGATGCCTGTTCCCAATGCTGATGCAAGCGATAAAATACTGAACTGGTTAAAAACTCTTGGTCGACTAGTTGATGCATCCCGTCTTGCTATACATGGAGGGTTGGATTGCATAGCGTTGTCTGTATCTCGAATCTACATAGGAGATGGTTTCTTAAAAGATTTAACATCTGATGGAGATAGCGACCATCGTCACTCTCTGATAGCATTTTTCGAATTGATGGAGAGCCAGGCAGAAGTGTCGTGGTTTAATGAGAGAGAATCTCTGCACTCATGCTTCCAAACCGCATTTGCCACTCAAATGGGAATGTCAATACTATCTTGGTCGTTGGGTAAAAAATGGAAAACCGTACACTTAGCCGACGAGGGAGAGAATCGAACAGAAGAGAAGAATACATCTCCACAATCAGTATCATTGGAGGCTTTATGTAAAATTTGCTGGGTTACAATGAGATATCCCGCTGTAAAAAGTGCGTATAGAATGCGGCCATTTCATGGTGATGTATTAAAGCGCCATCTACTCGGAGATACGTCGAAGGATAATCCTGCAGCAAATTCAATTGACCAACTCAAGAAATTAAGACACTTGATTTTGTGGGCTAAGAAGCAATTCGCAATCCTGCCATACGATAAGCTGCATTTGTCAGACCAACTTTTGGAAGAAAGACTGAATGAAACCTGGTTGATATGCCGGAAATTTCTACGGGAATACCAAGAAAGTGGGTCGACAGAGCAATTAGATCTTGAGTTACAATGCTTGAAGGTTGTAATTGTTATGGGATATGCCATTTTCGGTAGCCTTGCATCATTTGCTGCTGCTGCTGCTGCTGATGGAGCAAGAAAGAAAGATCGTAAATGGATACTCATTTCAAGCCATTCTGGTAGTAACCTAGCCGCTTGGACTATTCTGGATGGATCTATCGTTCGAATATTAAAAGATTTACGAAAACATATTGCTGACATCCCACTGTTAGATCTTGCTCTTGCGCCGTTGTACTCATGTAGCGTCGCCTCTGCATCATTTCTTCGCAACTATTCTGCAGCCCAGCAACGTCTGGTAGATTGCCTTAAAAGGACAACTTCTTCTGACATGCTGTCTTATTCAGAACTTCTGTGGTCTCAGTTGGTACAATTACGTATGAGTCTTCCAAATGAATCTACATCGAGTGTCTCCGTTGCTAGCAATCTACTTACCGGAAAGAAACTGTCAAAAAGAGATGACGACTTTTCGTGGGAGCCATCATCTGTTGTCAAGGAAGGAACCCGATTATTGGTTGCCAAACTTGAATCGACTGGTATTAATTTGCGACACGTCGTCTTATGGGGTGACTGGATGCTTTCTCTGATGATACAGAACCATGACGACGCGGACAACCAAAATAGTAGTATGAAGCTACTAATGCTGTTGCAAGCTGATACACCAAATAAATCAGATGATTCTACATCAATGCATATGAAAAAAGATCTACAGAGATTACAAAATCTAAGTAGCAATGCTTGTCGGACGTATCCGCCAATTACACCTCTTCCTCAGCTGCCTCTCTTTCTACTCCATGCGGGACATTTCCTAACAGATCTCAATCTGGATGGGTGTGGTTTAACTCACCTCCCACGATCCTTTGGTTTGTATTTTCCCAATCTTAAAAGACTGAATCTTTCTCATAACGACCTCACGGAACTTCCTGAATCTTTTCAAAACATGACCCGACGAATGAAATTTTTGGAAGAGTTCTATATAGATCACAATCGTCTCGAATCACTTCCATCGTATATATTTTCTAATACGACAGGAACAACAAGTTCCTCTTCCGGATCCTCCGGATCAGCATCATCATCACAGCACACATCGTCGTCGCCTTTGAGAATATTAAATCTTTCCTATAATCGTCTCACATTAATTCCGTCTCTGGTTGACACCACCCTCACACACTTAGAAGTATTAAGATTAAATAATAATTTGTTGATTGATCTGACGATGATGGACTTATCACGATTGGTTCTCAAGTTACCTACATTGCGGGAGATAACACACGAAAATCGAAAGGATGTTAAAGTATAAAAGCACAAGTATGGTGCAACAATGAAGAAGGAGAAGGTATTAGTATAACGTAAACAACATCGAAGGTTGACTCGATGTTGTCATCACATAAAATACACGAAATGACGAGGTTGCTATAGATATAAAATGCAATAATAAAAACACTAAATTTCACAGCATAATAAACAGATTGATTCGTTACTCTCAAACGAGAAATAGAAAATACGATGAAAGGTATGTATAGCGCTAAACTTATAATTTTAATTATTATTTTGAAACTATTTCTTTCTCTAATTTTGAATCAACACGCTTCCGTATGTAACAAAAACCCTGCATCGAATATATAGTAGTTTTTTTCATTTTCTTTTTGTGGTAGTCATCGATACCGAAGAAACTTGAACTATAAATATGTACAGTCCTTTTGTTTTTTTATTCGGCTAGGCGTTTTGTTTTGTTTTGATTTGATTTGTTTACTGGAAAGATTGAAATTGAGTAGCATTGTTTTGACATTGTTGTAATTGTTCATATAAGAAGGAACAAGTTTGTGCATCACCATTATTTACTTTAATACAATCAAAGAATAATTCTTTATCATTCACACAAACTGCAGAATTGTTCGCCGCAGCAGCAGCAGGCTGTTGTGCATGTTCCGGGGCATACTCTTGTTGTTGTTCTTCTCCAGAGGAACCACCACCACTCATCGCACCCACAGCTGCACCCACAGCCTGATGAGCCATAGCGGAACCGGTACCGAAGGCCATGCCTTGCATAATAGTCGATCCAATTCCACTAAGCATACCACCACTTTTAGCAGGTGCTGATTTTTGCATGGGAGCGGGAGTTGCTGGTGCTGCTCGAGCTGGAGTTCGAGCGGAAGTGGATGCAGGTCGACGTGCTGGAGGACGTGCTGCAGGAGCACGACGTGCTCCCATACCACCACCTCTTCGTGAACGCTGTTATTTATCGGGAGATAGGTAGATAAAGAAAGGGAAAGAAGGAATAGTATAATGAAAATAAAATGATGAGATCTGATTGGTGACGAGTCAAGACTACTACAAAATGAATTACCTTACTACCCGGTAGAGGAGGAACAAACACAGCATAAATCAAAACAAACTAAAACAACAGCATAACCAACGAAGATTCATTCGTTCCGTTCCATTCATCGCCCATCATTTGACTCGTGTTTTTCGAATTTGTTTTGTTATTTACAGTATTTCGGGTTTCTATCTCCATTCTCGATCAAAAAGATGCTATCTCATCTTTCATTCACTAATTGCTGGACGGATTACTCGTTTGCACAATGGTGCATATACATATACTTACTGCCATTTTGATAGTTTATTTTTTTTAAAAGGGTGTTTGAAGGTGTTCACTTTCTCGTTATTCAGTTTATAATTGTGGCTTCGGTGGTGTGTTTGAGAAGTTATCCTCTTTGTGCGCTAATTTCTAGTAATGTAGAATTGGCACTTTCACTTTCTTTTCCACGGCGATCTTCCGGCAGTACAAGTATGACTAAGTCTTTTCACGATTCGTCATTGTGAATTCACGGGGGATGGTCAGACTTCCGAGATTTAAAATATATATATATATATATTTATTATTATTAATATATTTTTTAAGTCATATGGAAGGAAAGATGAGGGTAGGTTTGTAAGTTATAAGGTAGGAAGACAACCAGACATTCTTATAACTGTTATTTGATTATTGATTTGTGTCTCTTCTCACTGCTAATATAAACTAAATCTGTTTTCAGATGCACCACGCTCCATCTCGATAGAAACTGATTGTAAATGGAATTATGTTTCTACAAGATGTTGTTTGAGTCACTTTTATACATTAGTATTAAAATAGATATTAGTATTAAAATAGGAAAGGAGAAGTCCATTTTCCTTCTCGCGAGTGCGTGGTCCACCAATTTTCTTCTCGTTCTCCCAATCACACTTGATATCACTATTGTTTGATCTTAAATGCTTTCCGAATTTACAACCAGAACAAAGGAAAGCGATATGAACAAGAGTAACCAGGCTATACAGTATCTTAATAAGTAAAGGTAGTAACATTCACTCACTCTATCATGAATTATTCAAAATAGCTATTAGTATATCTCGTTGTCTGCTGGTATTTCTTTTTTTAAGTCATATTCTACTACAATATGTGTGTCTATCTGTTTGTTGTCGTTTTGGTGTGTGTGTGTGCGTGTGTGTGTCCGTACTCTCGTTTTAGGTAACGGTATTTTTTAGCTTTGTTTTTTTCTACAATGGTCTAAAGGTATAATGTTGTGTATATGTGATTCATTCGATTCGTGTGTTGTTGGGTGCGATGTATATATTGGTTGCATGCATGCATCGCTGGTGGTAACTGTGCGGTATCCCGTTTTGAAGTATCAGTGTTGTTGTGGTCTAATAAAATTATGGCTTCCTGTAAAAGTAAATATCTCCTCATCAAAGTGAAACGAACAAACGAAAAAACCAAACAAACATCTTTATCTTAGCTCTTTTTTATAATTAATAATCTACATGCCGACGCCGTCTCCATTTGTCTTCTACGACATTACACCACCATTCTTTTGGTAAGTCTTCCATCTGGATATTATCTTCCACATAATGACCAGTCAGCTGAAAATATAAATCGGAAGGTCCCATTATTTGTAGCTGCTGTAAGACTAAGTTCCCAACTTGACCATCACGGGTACTTTTCTGGAATATGTTCTCGATGATCTGTTGTCGAGAATTACATTCCGGCATCTGATTCGCGCAAACCTTGAGGAAGGTCCCATACGTAATCTGATCGGGTGACCCATAATCGGAATCTTCTAAATCCTTCAATCGTTTATGAGCAATCTCCATGGCACGATTCTGTTCTTGAATATCACCACCAGCGGTGTACGCACAAGCGTTCATGACAGCATTCACCGCCACCACGTTCGGTCTTAAATGTCCATTCTTGTTTTTCCTTCCTCCATTTTCATCCATCTCGTAGGCATCTTTCATGGTCCGAAACAAGTTATTAGCGCGTTCTGCCTTGTATCTTAATTGACTGCGAGCAAATGCTGTGTGTTTGTGTGTATTTTTTGTTTGAAGTATTATCGGAGAGAGAGAGAGAGGGAAAAAATCCAGAAGTAAGCAAATGAGAAAGAAATGAATGTAATTTCAGTCGTATCTTTTTATTTTTTTCCTCATTCTTTCTGTCACGTCACACAAAATAAAGGTACGTACCATTGATCACAGTGCAAAATGTATGTACGTCCGGACGGACTGTATCGTTATTACCCTCCTCATATAATCGGGTCATCATATCTAATAAATCTTGTGCCTTTTCGGCCGCCTCATCACCTCGACCACTTTTGGCCCAGGCATTAATCACAGTATTGAAGGAACGTGTATTCGGTCGGATATCCGCTCGTCCCTCTTTATATAAATGTCCCATCCGTCGTAAGATTTGTTCGGCACGTTCGGCCGCATCCTCCCGTGAACTTTTGGCGTACGCATCAATGACCGCATTGTAACTAATCGTGGTGGGCTTACAAGATAAATCACCGGCCGCGTAACATTGTTCCATCCGTTCTAATATTTCTTGTGCCTTCCGTGCGGAACAAAATTCATAATCATTCTCATGATCTTGTGGACGACAATTCGCCCAGGCTGTGATTAAACTATTATAATTAAAACTATTCGGTTTCGCTTCCTCTAATCCGGACATGTACAACCCATCTAATTTGTCGAGTAAGATTTCGGCACGTTGTGCGGCACCCGGTAGGGCACTTTTTGCATACGACGATATCACAGCATTAAAACAACGTGCATTGGGTGACAGATCCGAATCACCTTTATTATACTTTTCCACCATCCGTTCTAATAATTCTTCTGCCTTTTGTGGTGACTCATCACTACCACTATGCGCGTGTGCTTCAATGGCCGCCGTGTACGTGTACGTATTCGGTTTCGCCGATGGATTTTCTCCATTCCACATCGATACCTGTTCCATCTTGTTCAGAATTTGTTCGGCTAAGTCACCCGAATCGGGTCGATTCGATCGTGATAAGGCATTAATCACTTTCGTATAACTACGCACATCCGGACACACGGGTGAGTCACTTCCATAATTCGAATACATTTCTTCCATTCGTTCTAATAATATCATCGCCTTATCGGATGCATCCATTTCTGCTGAAAATGCCCATCCATCAATTAAAAAATTAAAGGTATTCAAATTAATCTTCATGCCACGACTAATGGTATTAGTTTTTGAATCATTTTGTTGATGTTGCGATAAATAATTTTCTGTAGAGGTTGCTTTTAAGAGATTCGCGGTACGTTTTCGTAAAAATGCCACATCCTTCATGGCGGTATTATTTTTATATCGTTTCTTCTTTCTTTGATTGGTATTGTGTTGTTCGGGTGACACAGCTGCTAAATAGGAGGACGTCGTAAATGGCTTGGATGAGGATGATAATGATGATGATTCCGATTCGTCGGACGTGGCCGTATCGTCATCATCTTCTTCATCCACATAACTACTTCCGTGATCGTTGTCGTGAGATGATGTCTCATGAAGACCTAATTGATGCTGTTGTTGTTGTTCATTTTCCTCTAAAAATTCTTCTACGCCGTCTGTGTTGGACGACACGGATAAACCAGTTTTCGGATCTACTGTCATGCTATGCAGTCTCGTTGTTGTTTTGGATCGTATAGGAGGAGGATGGTGATAGTAGCTGTAGCTGCAGAAATCGGTGGTGTCATCTCTGTTATTATTAATCCATGATCGAGGATGTTGTTGTGGTTGTTGTGTTGTATAATACCCTCTGGAAGATAAAGAGAGCGATGATGATGATGAAGTGGAAGAAGAAAAGGAAAGATCGTTTGGTTGTTTTGACCTTCCTGTTGCTGTCGTTGTAACGGCCAATCTACTTCCATTAAGAGCTTCGATTGGACTGTTGTTGTGTTCCAATAACAATAACATGAGCCCGTATATCCAAATGGAACCTGCCAGAGTGGTTATCATACTATTATTATTCCTTATTATCCGCATTGTGCTTATTTTATATATATAAATCAACAACAAAAACGAGTATTAATTTGAATCGAATTGACTACGTTGCTTTGCCTCTTGATCGATCGACGTGATCTCGTTCTGTCTGGGATCTGAGAGAAGAGCGTTGAGTAGGAAAGTTACACGTATTATTTAATCTCGCGAGAGAGTTGTTAAAAGGAGACAACAGTATTGATTCTGTCGCACCGGGCTATCTAATTTAATGCTGTATAATGAAGGTACTGTTTTCTTTTCTTCGGTTGGAATGATTGATGGTGTCCGACCCTACCAGCTGCGCTACACTGGACACTACTAGATGATAGAGCTACACTGAACACGGAAAGAATGATGTGAGTTAAGGAGTGTTGAACTGATTGATTGATGTACAGCAGTAGGCAAAACGTACGATGCAGAAAACGTACGATTATGGCTTGTCGCCACCAATTTTAGAATTTTAGAATTCATCCATCAAGCAAACTGACAACTTTTCATGCAGTTGACAATCTGTTTCCGCCCTCTTCTTATCGGTAGTGCAAAGTATGCGCGTCAAAAGCGGTAGGAGTTTGAAATCTGACGTACGCGCCGCGATAGGCCTGTCCTCCGCGCGTTTGTTGTACCATCTATGACTGTACAGCTAGTAGTAGACTTATATAGTACTAGTCAGGGGTAATAAGGTACTAGTAGGTACAGCCCAAAACAATACTAGAAAAAGAATGAGCAGAACCTGAATGAAAATAATGTAAAAAAACTACAGTATATTCATCCTACCACCACTGAAATCATGAAGAATTGATTGATTGAATGATATCAAACCATGTTCCCCTAGTCTAGTGAGGCAGGTAGCTAGACACATTTACATAGACACATTATTTACACTTCCAACCCTCTATACACATAAATAAACCCAACTCTCTCTACACTATTTTTATAATTCTGAGAAGAAAAATTATTGTATCATTACTTCAGCTGATATCTGATTTGTGTCTTTCTTGCATTTGCGCTTCTAGTGATGTGACATGATTCACCTCTGATATCGATTTTATTGTCTCTTTCTTGAAGTTTAATTGCTACCCATCACTAACATGGTACTTGGTTTATGGACTGTGTACCGGGATCTTCAGCTCCCCCCCTGTGATTTTCCTGGAATCATTAGTTTCCTATAGTTATCATGGTGTATTGCCTTCCTGTGAAAATGATAGATCTTCTGCATGCTAATTCAGACTACTAGGAAAAGGATTCTTTGATGCAAAGAAACATGCTGTATCTTCTTATCTTATCACTTACATATTATTATTGTCTCATGTTATTTGAGCAAAACAATAATGGGAGCAGACAGGTAATACATCTTATCTGAAAACAGACAATACTGACTGACTCATATTTAGCTGTGGAAAATAGGAATTTGCTGTTAGCTAAATACGCAAAAGGGGTAAAAATAATGTGATATCCAAATTTCTGATCCACCCAGCAGTATGTAAACCATACATTAAAAGCCCATGCAAGCAGCAAACAGTATAGAAATTAAATCTCTACACGATCCAAATTTCAATCTATACGACTACCTCATTTCGCAACCAATAAGAATTATTTGTTATTATAATTATATTATTGTTACTCTAAGAGAGAGAAAGTGAGAAGATTTTCCTCAATCAATAGAAAGAGTTATCTTTTTTTCTTTGACAGAGCTCGTCTGACTTTACTTTACAAACGAAGGTATGACCTCCAATAGATGACAGTAATAATTGACTTGTTCACGAACTGTAATTTTTTCCCAACAAATAGAATCAATCAATCAATCTCCAACCAAAGTAGATATTGATATAAAGAAAAAATCCTTTCCAGTATATTCAACAGATCAAACCTTGTCGGGACCTCCTTGTTACTTCTGCTAACAAATAAAAGTATTCACCGTATTGGAAGGAAAAAAATAAGTCTCCTTACTAACGAACCAACCGTCGAAACTATTATTTGAAAAAATATTCGACCTTTTCTTCCTCTCTCATTTCCATTTTTTTTTCTTCTTCCTTATTCTTATCTTCTCCGAACCATCAAAATTGTATTATACATTATAACATTAGGTATCAACTTTTTTCAATTTATTTTTTAAACACCCACCGATTGTAGATAATCTTTGTATTGTTGTACGGCAGTTTTCAAATTGATAAATTTTTGATGGACGTCCATTAGTAATAGTTGTCGTTGCTGTACGTCCGCTAACAATGCTGGATTTTTGGATGGTTCGGTGGCAGCCGTTTCTAAGGCCATGGCAGTTTGTCGCAGTTGTCCACACATGAGATTCGAGGCCGCACCCTTAATGACATGTGCAGCACGACAAATTTGAATAAATGGATTCCCATCATTCGGGTTCTATATTTATATTTGAATTTATTTTAATTTTGATTTTATTATTATAAATTTAGAAAGGAGTGAACGGAATGGGAAACAAAAAAAAGGAGAGAAATAAACAAGATTGAGACGATTGAGTGTTCTGGACGACAATAGGAATGCTAAAGGAATGAAGCGTATGAAATAGAAAGTAGTGCCATCATCGTACTACTACTCGCACTTGTATGTCGATTTGCATTTGCATTTGCACTTGCATTTGAATTGAATTTATTATTATTTTAAATATACAACAACAATAATAACAGTAGGACTAATAATATGACGTACGTACCTGTATGATTATTTCCATTTGACTCATTTGAGTATCAGTTTCCGTACGGAGATCACCTAAAAGTTCTCTTAAGAATTCTTCATCATCACCACATTGTTGCATTGCCTCGTCCCAATCAATTACTAGAGTTGCCATTCTTGTTCAATTTGTTTTGTTGTCGTTTTGTTGTTTTTCGTATTATATAAGAACGGTATTGAAAAAATGCTCTTTGTTCTAGTTCGTTCAAGAATATGAAGGAGGATTGTTTATTGTATATAATATATTGTGTTAGATTACTAGAAGTCTTGTCGATAATCTTATGATATCCCTGTTACGTGACTAAGTAGCTGATTTTAAATCATTTAAAAAAAAGTCGTGGTGGGGAACGGCGCTTCAACCGCGCAGACACCCAGCTCTTACAGACACCGATGATACTAAGAGGACTCTCGGTCTTCGTATGTATTTAGTTTTAGGTTAAATATTAAAATTCATTCAATTAGTCCTAAAACAAAAGAAATAGCGAACCTGATAATACCTTCAACAACGTAGGGTCCTATATATCGGTATGTTGATGAATCTTCATTGTCATTGTTACAGTAATAATACATTCTACAGTACCCCAGCATTAGCAGCCAAGGGAGTATCAAGAAATGTGGCTCTTGGACATACACACACATACATTTAGTAGTTGGAATAGTAATAGATTGTAATATTAACAGAAGAAGATAGGGAACACTGTTGCATTGAATTGTTGTGTACAGCACATTCATTGACCCACTCCCCAATAGTGTCTTTTTTTCCCCTAACCAAAAACTAGTCTACTAATAAGACAGGCTATGTGATAATTGTAGAATAAGGTATTTCAAAAAAAAAACCTCTTTTTTCTGTAGGCATAATTGTATGAATATTTGAAATAAATGACAACTTTGGGTGTATGTGTTGTGTTCAACGGACCGATACTTGCTGAATAGTCATGATTTTAATTTTTGTATGAACCCCAGAACCCCTTTTAATCACGTGTAGGGTCATGCAGGTGAGTTTTGTTGGCTATTTACTATGGCCTTTTTATTGACGCAACGGTCCAAATTTTGGCGTGCGCAAAAAAAAATAACAATGAATGCGTTGAAAGGCAGAATGAAATGTGAGCGAGTCACAAAAAGAGGCTAAAAACTAAAGCTTCGCCACTTTCTCTTCACAGGCAATTCACTGTCACTTGTTACTGTCGTTATCATTGTTATCGTTATCATCATTGTCAAACATCTGCCCTCTACCACTTCCTCACCTACTAAATATCTGCCTCCTATTACTATTGTTACTGTTGCTGGCTGTCCTTACTCACCAAGATGAGTATCCAAAGATGGGAAACCAGTTTAGAACTGAAGAAAAAGAAGTCGAACCTAAGTGATGCTGATCGAGTAGTTCTGATCATTGATTGGATTGAAGAGTTGTCTGGCAAACAATGTTTCTACACACCAAACAGGGTAAAAAAATGTTCGTGTTTATCTTCTCTACAGGGAGATGGTGATGCAATGGATGCCGTTGCATCATATATATTATTCTGGTCCAAGATGGATCCTCTCCAACAAAAAATATTGTTGATAGAAAAGATTAAAGCTATTCATTTAGCGGAGCAACTATTAGGGAGACAAATTTTACATTCCCATACAGAAGGAACAAAGCCATTTCAGCTTCCATTCTTAGCAACAGAGAATGTAGAAACAAATTCGAAGTTGAGTTCCATTCTTATATGCAAGCATTCCTTGGCTGCTTTGCATTCGTATGGTGTATATGCGCTTGCTTCTCTTGAAAAAAATGCTAAGGAAAACACACTACCTATTCATGGCAATGCAGGGAAACTAAGCAGGCAATCACTTGATCACAGAGACAATGTTGTGCCATTACTGGAAGATTTTTTCCTTAATGATATTCTTCCTCTTGCAGGCCCACGTCCAACACGATGGACAAGAGATGCGGTAACAAAGACCACCGAAGTACGAGATAGTGATGGAATTGAGGAGCTTGATCCTGGTTGGTCCAAGCGTCGATTGTATGGTAATTTTGCATGGAAGCAGGGGTGGAAGATATGTGCAACTTCAATAGGAAGTACTGTAAAAGAAAGAAGAACTGATGCACATTGGTCTGCAACTGAAGAACCAAAAAAGGTATGTTGCCGGCAATCTTTCAACAATTACTGGAGCCGTAATCACCCAAAATTAATTATTAGGAAGCCATCTAAAGATATATGCAGTGTATGTTACAAGTTCAGCCTTTTGTATAGAAGGAAAATTGATAGAAGATGCCGTCAAGCTGCTGATAATGATGACAATATTGATAGTGATGATGATGATGATGATGAGGACAACAGTGATGAAGAACTTGATGATGATGATCTTGAAGAAGCAATGGTTACAGTAGGAAGGCATATAGAAGAAGCAAGGTCGATGAGAGACCTTCTTGGTTCTTTACATGAGGAAGCTCAGAAGTGTACAGAAGATGGTGTTGACGATGAAGAAATGTGCATTGTATTGATTATAGATTTTTGTCAAAATATGGAGATGCCTTCGTTTAATGGAACTCAACCAGGTGAAACATACTACTATTCACCTATGACTGTACCGACACTTGGAATTGTTGATGGTAACACCAAAGATAACATACTTTATGCCTACATATACAGTGAAGCAGAAGGTAATAAAGGAGGAAATGTTGTTGCATCATTAATTATGAAGTATCTTTCTGATCGTGTTTTATTAGACGGAAAGAAAAGATGTAAGTTGACAATTGTCATGGATAATTGTCCAGGACAGAACAAGAACAACCATGTTGTACGATTAGCTCCTACTCTAAAAAAATCAGATTTATGTAGCCAATACATATGTGGTACAAGTATGTTGATGATGATAATAATGGTGGTGCTCAAAAAGCCAGGAACAATACCAAATTACAATGACAAACTAATTATTCTATCACAACAGTTGAATTGTAATGGTGATGGATTTTTTTTTGGCATCAATGTCAGCTCCCATAGCAAACCACCATCATCTTCTGACCATTCATCATTGTTGTCACTAGAACTGATGGAATCTCAGGTCCAGAAAACTAAGGAAGTTGGGTCTATGTGCCAACCCACATGAAAATGGAAGCTAGGAAAATCAAACCAAATCAAATCTAACACAACATCATCATATTAAAGGTATAATCAATGGGGTTTGGATAGGAATACAATCAATTAATTGTACTTCTGATACACATTCCTGGTTTTTTCTTTACGTGTTCGTAAAGACTCCTTATTCATATTATTTCTGGAAATACTCTCAATTTTATCTCTATCTCTTTTCTTAGTCTAACTATTGTTTGTATTCAGTACAGTACAAAGTGCGCCTTGTTATAAGTATTATTTATTTATTATTATGTTATATTACATTCTTCTTTTTGTTTGCTTTTAGAGAAAAAAAAATTGAAAAATGAGACTTTTACTAACGTTACAGTACTGTTATTATCCTGGAAAAAAAAATCCCTCTTAATCAATCATGAAATAGGCAACCAGATCTTTTGCTGACACTACCCCCACCAATCGTTCGGATTCATCTAGTACAAATAATCGATTGAATCGCAATTGAGCGAAGTATTCAAAGATACTTTGTAACGTATGTGCAGTCGAACAGGAATGCATCGCATCGGGAGTAGTGACGTCCGTTCGTTGTTGTTCCAGTACATCATTCAATGTTAAATCTAAATTAGCCACGGCATCTTCGGCATCGGTGGCTCTTGTTAGGAATGTAATATCCGACCGTGAATAGACACCAATTAATCGATCACTGGCCAGATCGACGACCGGGATAGCGGATAATTCATGTTCCTGCATTAGTTCTAAGGCACGTGCTAAACTTTCCTCGGGACCGACCTTAATTAATTTTTCATGATAGGTACCAATTTTTAACTCATAGATCGAATCATCAAATAATCGTCGTGTTTCACGAAAATGTGTTACTAAATGTTCTAAGATATTTGTGTAGGTGATACACGCTAGTACACGCATATCTTCTGGCATCACAATCGGTAAAAAATCCAACCGAGTATTCTTACAATGTTTCGCACTCCTGTCACTTTTGGGACCGGTTATCATTGCCTTCCTCGATTCTTCTTCTTCTATATTATTACCGGCAGCATCCGCAGATGATGATGTGATTTGATCGTTGTTGTTGGTTTCATTGTTATTGTTATCACTGTTACTAATCTTGTTACTATTACTCGATGAATGCTGCAGTAACAATTTACAGGCTTGTTTCAAGCTAGTACTAGAATCAGCAGATGGGAAACCAAATGTTAAATGAACTTCTTTTGCGATCATCGGATCTGTAATCATATCCGCAATAGATCGAGTAGCGAGAGTAGAGACGTCGGCATTTGTTCGTTTATAAATACGTAATATATCAATAAAATCGGTGACCTTTAACAATCCAACAAATTGACACTGTGTTGGATCCCATAATGGAGCGGCTTGCATGTCTGTTGTTGAATAATAAATAACCAATAGTAATATTTGTTGTTGTTGTTGTTGTTGTTTTGTGTGTGGATGTTGGTGTTGTTTTGAATAAGTAGTTTTTTCATCGACGAGCATCAACAGACAGTAGAAACGACACAGTATACGTCAAAAAAGATTGACACACAAGCAAGACAGAGAAAAATCATGTAATGTGAGCAGATTTTCCAGGGTACGCAACATACACAAACAAACAAACAAAAATAATAGTATTCAATATTAATACGTACCATGCTCGACTAATGCATAAAATGCTAATTGGATGGGGATACGTGTATCAAACACCACCACTTTACCACTGGCTCTGATCACCGAAAAACAATTATGAGAATCTAAAAATGCACTAATGGCCTGCCGTCCCGCCTTCCGAACAATCTCTACCTCATTGACTAATTGTAAACTACTCCCTAATGGTAAATTATCCGCACCCACGGACGTTGATGTTGATCCGATTCCTACCGACGCTTGTTGTTGGACATCCATTTTATTTTATATACAATTTATTTATTTATTTGTGATTGTTGATCTTGTTGATGATGTTGAAACAATGGTTAAAGTATCTCCCTAGGAAGTTCTTTTCGCGAATTGAGGCTGGTAAAAGGTTTTTTTTCTTATTATGTTTCGAAGGTTGTATTGTTGAGATTGAGGATGTTGACAAGTACTGTAGAGGATGTATCGAAAGTATGATGAGATGACTCCTCTTTTCGTTTTGGGTTTTTAACTCGCAGCTTACCCGTTCAAATCGCAAATGCAAGGGAAATATTTTGTATATTATCGATAGGATAATAACAGATGCGGTTATATGAACGAGAGATCTAGATGTTGTTGTTGTGTTATATCTTAACTGTTGTTATGTTTTATAAATTAAAAGTGTATTAACAACGATGACACTCACACGCGAATAGCGGTGTCAACAAAGCAAAAAATCACATAATACTCGTTTATTGCTGTCTTTTAAAGATAGTAGTACGCTACTAGTACTGTAGGCACAGCTGCTTACACTCGATACTCTGTTTATTGGCATGAGAAGTCGTACGTGTGTGTTCTGTTTAAAGCGCGCGTTCTCAGATCAACTAAGTACAGTACTATAGTTGATCTGAGAACGCGCGCTTTCAATCATGACGCGCATCTCTTTTTATATTGAATGAAATCGAAGAATGAAGGAATCGAATCAATCAATTATGATCCAGTCAAGTTGAAAAGCAGAGTGATGATCAATCGAATGTGGAATGCGGACAGAAAGATTCTTAAAAGATCTGTTTGAAAATGATTGAAGTCAAAGAAAAACATTGAAGACAATCGACATCTATTTAAAAAAACATTGAAGACATCGACATCTAAGTACTAACTGCCGTATTCAAATAATTACTTAGTATGTTTTGTTGTTGCTGATGTCGTACCTACCTCTCGAGAAAATCTGTGGGACTTCCACACGTTATATCCGCAGTAGTTTGAATGATGATTGCGATCGAGACGACAATAATAATAAAGCGCAAGAAGAATGTAATCGAAAATACGAACTCTACATCCCAGAAATTCTTTGTGACGACAACAACAACGACAACGACAACGACAACGTCAATACATCCTATTATGGATCACTACCACTAGTATTTGCCGTACATTGTTTGGGATGTCAAGCTGCTGCCATGGAAAATTTTGAAGACATTGCCAAGAAATATAATTTTATTTTAGTACGTCCCGAAGGTATTCAAAAGAGTTGGAATGCTAAGTATTGTTGTGGATATGCACTCAGATTGACGATGTTGGATTCTTAACTCAAATTATAGAGGACTTGGAGGAATCCTTCAGCTTTATCAAGAAAACAATGACGTACGGTGTTGGTTGGTCGAACGGTGCATTTATGGTGACCTATGCCTCCCACTTATTTCGGGCAGTAGCACCAATCTCAGGATATATGTATGAATTCAATGATATTCTTGATGATGACGACGACTATGATATAGATTCGTCGTCACGTTCACGCCCCAAAGGACTCTTCCAGCACCATAGTTTAAATGACCGTATGGTGTCCTACAATGGTTGTTGTGACAAATCAAAATGTTGTTGCGGAATATCATCATCGAGTAGTGGAAAAAATAATAATAACCAGCAGTGTACATCGGTCGACCAAGCTTTTGACTATTGGAATGAACGAAATAAATGTTCGGGTGATGTCACGACGACGTACACTGACAAGGAAAGAGGCATTGAATGTCGTGCCGGTGTCGGATGTACAGCCAACACCACACTGTGCGTCTATGAACATTCGGGACATTTCAATTCTGGTTCCTTTTCCAGAAGTTTCCCGATGTTTCAAGAAGTGGGTGAATTCTTTGCACGTGATGCTTGTTCAATGAATCAAGGACAATGGGATACGATCCACACCCAATGCGATTGTGACGACAGTGGTGGTACGAATAATAATGCGCAGCAATCGCAGCAATCATCTCTTTCGTATTGCTCAGCGGTGACATCAACATCAACAGGAAACAACATAAATAGTCTGGACTCGTCGTTATTAGAATCATCTGCGATGAGTAGTAGTAGTACCAATAGGATGATGCTTGGGACTACTGGAACTATAATTGTAACTGTGGTCACCATTACCTTTCTCTGTCGAAGATACTTGTTGACGAAAACAAAAATATGGACTTTTATTAATGGCAATAATTCAAAGGAAAGTAGGAGAGGCGATTGGGAACGCGTGCCCTCGTCGGACGAAGAGGCAACCACCGAAATCGAACTACTTCAACGGCAGCAGAAAGTGTCTTAGCTTGAAGGAAACACGTCATCATTGGACTAAGAGTAATAGTTATGATCGCTTTCGGATACAATATGTTTGTAATAGTGGAATGCTTTTACTCGTATTGAAATCCACACAATAGTACATTTTTTTTCCAAACCATATTATGTTTTTTTTTTAGTGTAAATTGGCTTTACACCTACTTGTCTCTAGGTGAAGAAGAAGAATGTCATGTGTCATTTGATCAAGTACATCTTCCTTTCTTTTCTAAATTGAATGAATGGTCGTCGAATATAATGATCATGTGTCTAATACTACTGTAGAGACTTACTTACTGCCATCTCTTCGTCCGCTTTCGTTCAAAACAAGGTGATATGCCAGAATAGAATAGAAACGATCCGTATACCGTTCATTTACCACCAGCAATGCATGCATGCAACCAATATATACATCGCACCAAACAACACATGAATCGAATCACATACACACACACACAACATTATACCTTTAGATCATTGTAGTAGAAGAAAACAAAGCTAAAAAATACCGTCACCTAAAACGAGAGTACGGACACACACACACACACACACACACACACACACACACACACACAAAACGACAACAAACAATTCTACCCGTAGTAATAGACACAAATATTGTAGCAGAATATGACTTAAAAAAGAAATACTACGGTAGCAGACAACGAAATACTAATAGCTATTTTGAATAATTCATGATAGAGTGAATGCTACTACTTCAAACGTGGATATATTTGCTCATTTTTCAAACGTGGATCCAATTCAACTCATTTCACAGAATCGAAGAATCAAATCAGATCACTTCTTCTTCCTCACATGTTTGATGTTTTTCCTTCATTTTTGTCGCATCGCTAAAAAAATGCATCGTACCAAAGTGAATGAATCTTTTATGAACGATTTATTAGTATTACGTTTGCCACAAATATTTATTGTAATAACCCCCTTCTTGAATCAAATAATGGATTACAGTATGTCGTCATTAGCTTTGAACACCACCCCCACTCTGAAGTCGTATCCGCCGGATCTCGAAGTAATTGTCGGTGATGATGGTGATGGCGCCGAAAATGAAAGGAAATCATTTATGTACCATGGAGCAATGTTAGCCAATGCAAGTGAATACATCGATACCATGTTATCATTGCCCATGAAGGAACAACAAACACGATCAATTTCATTTCCTGATATACAACCAGAGGAATGGTTAAAATGGACACAATACGTATTAGTACCAGCAGCAGCTTTCGAATTCAATTTATTCAATATTCATGATGTCGATAATCAAAACGCGATTAATATTATACAATTTTACGACAAATACCAATTCCGTAGCGGTATCAATTTGATCGATTCTAAATTGTCCCAGAAAATGAATGAGCTTACCTTTTGCTCTCTTGAACATTCGGCTTCTGATTACAGCGCTTATGAATTTGTAATTGAACTGATGTTGAGGATATGCAACGATGAAATTGACTTGCCATTATCGAAAGGCCGAATCCCAGAATTTATCACATCTATTAATTATCTTGAATTTAAATCGCTATTGTTGGAACAATCAGAAGCCAACGTAAAGCTTATTTTGCCGTATTTATTCAAAATTAAGGACGACTATATACGAAGATCTGTCATATCGGGATTGGTGGATCTTGTAGAAGGCGTATCTATTCATGGTAGATCTTTGGAAGAAATGAAATTAATTTCTGAAGAGCATTTGTTTGTTTCTTCATTAAAAACAAAGGTCCATGATATTGGTCACAATGAGGATTTGTTGAGCTATTTTGACTGTAATCCTGATAAAATTTGTGTGGATATGGGAGAGGGAAATGACAATGTGATTAATGGTGAATATACAGTACGACAGCGAAATAGTTGTATTAAACTAGGTGTAATGGATAAATGGTACGTGTTGTCACGGTATCAAGATAGTCGGGCATTTGTCATCCAATCAATGGATGGACAAGGTTCAACATGGACGATTTCTTCACATGATAGTATTGGTGACAGAACTGGTGGTTCACCTATTTGTCTATACAAGTGGCATAAAGGAGGAAATATAACTTCTCTTCTTCCTCCAAAGTATGGCTGGGAAGTTCCTGTTGTGAAAAGTGCGACTGAGAGCAGGTTTGATATAAACCTTAGTTCTGCTTTCTTCAACGCCAAGAATATTAGGATTACGTATTCAATTAGATAACGGTATCACTTTACATTGTTCATTTTTTTAAGAAACCATACATGTTGTTTTTTAAAAAGTGTAAGCTGGCTTTACACTTGTCTCTAGGTGAAGGAATAATATCATGCGTCATCTGATCAAGAACATCTTCCTTTTTTTTTTAAATTGAATGGTCGTCGAATAATGATCATGTGACTAATACTACTGTAGAGACTACTTACTTCCATCTCTTCGTCGGCTTTCGTTCAAAACAAGGTGATACTGTAGAACAAAATAGGAACGATCCGTATTATATGAATGAATCAAATCTATTTGATCTTCTTTGATTTATTTCTCCGTTAGATCAGTTCGTGACTAAAACTACTGTAATGTAGAGACTTACTTCAATGTCTTCGTCCGCTTTCGTTCCAAACAAGGTGATAGAATAGAACAGAATAGGGAACGATCCGTATTATAGGAATGAACCAAATCTATTTTCTTATGCATGCATGCATGCATATCTATCCATCCATCATTTAAAAATGTGTTGTATTTTTTCTTCTACTTATACTTATTTTTCTTCATTTTTTCATACGTCTTCTCGCTGAACTCTTCGAACTTCACGTTGAGCATTCTTACATCGTTGTTGTGTTTCCTTTTTATTGTTATTATCTACTACCTTTATTCGTATGAGACTCCAATTTAACACATCATGAGTTAACGATTCTACTACCTCGGAGGTCGTTCCGAGATGTTCACTCAATACCATACCACCACCAGAAATAGTAGTAGTAGTATTGGTAGGAGCTGTGGGAGCTGTGGATAATTTGTGACGACTGAACCACCATTGACTAGAAGAAGATGGTTGTTGTTGCTGTTGCTTCTCTGCTGTATCGTCATTATCATGTCGAACTTTCTTTTTCCTTCCATTATTAATATTATTATTATTATTATTATTATTATTATCAAAGGACGACCATTCATCATCAGTCTCAGTGATGTCGCTGTTGTCGTTGCTCACGATATCGGTGTGACAGTTGCTGTCATCGTCCTCGTCCTCGTTACAATCCTCATCATCATCATTTCGAGAACGACGACGACGACGACGACGATGACGGTCTGGATAAAGATCTTCTTGAGAGGATGTAAAATATGTCATTCTTTTTCTTGTTCGGATATTTTTTTTTCTCTGATCTCACGACGACACACAAATTCAATTGATTCTCAAGTACTGTAGAATGATTCATTCATTCAATCTCTCGCTCTTGAAATCAGCTGAGGATGTAACTTATTACAATCGATACTGAAAACAATCTAATGGTACTATTTTTTCTCCCTATCTTCGATCTGTGTTCATGTTCTCTCCGTTCTCAGTGGTGTTAGTTCGTGTTTTTTGTTGTAATACGAAGTACAGTACTTCAAACTGTACTACTTACGATAATCAAGATACTACGCACAGAGAGGCAGCTTGTTTATTTAAAAGGGGAGAGGCAGTCGTGTTTATTGATTACTGAACAGCATTAGCACACCGTAGTAAGCATCATACGCAAATATCCCCCTATTTGACTACCGTATTAGACCACGATAACGACTGTATCCCCCAAACTTAACAATGAAAAAATGACAAAAGGAAAAAAGGATTTGGTTTACTAGTATTTTGTGAAGTACTGTACTGTACAGTATCAAGAAGTAACTTGAAGAGCGAAACTATCTGTTATCATCAAGGAGTCCTTCGAAATCTAGGCTAACTAACATAGACGAGAAAAGATCAGTACAGTACAAACTCTTGCCGATCCCTTATTGACAAGTATGATAGATACGTCGACTTGGATTTGTTATTTGGTCCATTCCTACAATTTCAAATTCATTATCTTGCATATATAGTAGTTAGTTGTGTTGCCCGTAATAGCTACAATAAAATATGACATCAAAGAAGAACGATCACGAGATTGTTGATCTTGTCGACGACGATTCCACCACAGATGATGATGAACGATACATTGACATAACGAACCACCAACGCAATACTAATGAAGCCAGGGGTAATGATGATAATGACGACGATGAAGAACTAGAATGTTGGACGACAACTAATACGTCGACAAGCACCAAAGAATCCTTCCTCGTCAAATAATGGTACGTCATCAACAACGTTGCCAAAAACTACTAGTATGTCCAATAGGAAAGATCATCCACCAACAAATAATAATACGACAACAACTAAAGTACGTAGAAATATTGCAAGCAAAAACTCCGTCGACGACAGTGATGATGATGATGATGATGATGATGATGTCGTTATTATTGTGGATCCACCGAGTAGTCAATCTTCGACCACCACAAAAATTTCCAGAAAATCTAAAATTGATGCTTCGACGACTACGTTCGTCGTCGTCGTCGAAAAAGAAAAATGCAGTCGTACGTGGAACAAGTACTACACCACGATATAATAATTCGCATTCGGTCCTTGATGATGATGATGGTGATGATAATGACGACAGCAACGACGACGACGACGACGACGATGCTTTCTGGACAAAAAACAAACCAAGTGGTCTCAGCACAAAAGCAAAAACATCCGACCACACCGGTTGACAACAATAATAACAATAACAAGAAAAGTAATAGCAATAGCAACAGCTTCAACAGTACACTACTACTCGCGGGGACATCATCGCGTGCTGGCAGTAGTTCCTTGTTACATGGTAGCAGCAGCAGCAGGAATGGTATTATAGCGACGACAACGTCAGTAGTAGCGGGGAAAACAGCAACGGACCTCCTTCATCGGAAAAGAACAGCACTACTACGAAGACACCACTTCGGACTTCGCCTCCTATAGTCCGCAATCCATACGAAAAGAACAGCACAACGAAGACACCACTTAAGACTTCGCCTCCTATAATACGCAATCCATACGAAAAGAACAGCACTACGAAGACACCACTTAGAACTTCGTCGATTAGGAATTCTCATTCTTCTTCTTCATCGTCGTCGTCGTCAACATTGAGCATTAGAAATTCTTCTTTTAAGACTACAAAAATTGTGAATCCTTATGCTAGTGCTGGTAGAAGAAGAAGATATCAACGAAACACCACATCACCAACCTCCAAATCTATCGCTACACAAAAGTGCAATAGATCTTCATCATCGTCGTCCTCGTCGATCATACCAGTAGCTACTGCTACTGCTACCGCTTCCAGTATCCGTCCTTCGTCGTTCTTCCCCTTTTGTGGATGAGGGTGGTATTTGTTACCCAACACTTCGTGAAAAGACCAAAATGTATACGGATATGAGACCAAATATTATATTAGCATTATGGACCTATGCACGATCGAATTTAGTACGACAGTCGCATACGTTAGAAACTCTGGATCGATATGCGACGAGGATCGTCGATTTAGCAGTCACAGCACATGATTATCCGATCCGTTCTTTAGGGGAATATGCGTTCCGAAAACGCACTCCGGCACCTAAACGAGGGTGCGGTGTATCTGACTTGAATCATTTCAATAAATTGAAAGAAAATTTAGAATCCACGAAGTTGATGGAAACTAGATATGAGGTTGGTAAATGTAATGATGGGAAATATTTTTCGATTGCCGAGGCTTGTTTAGTCGCGATACAGGACATGATCTTTCTTCGTTGGAATAATAATAGACAACAGCAACAACAGAATCAAAGAACCCAGTTGTTCCCTAGTAAAGCAGATGAGCAGTCGATCTTGTTTTCGCAGAAGGAATATTGTATCGCACTCGTTGATTTGATTCCTGAAATTGACTTTCGATTGCGTCCCGAATGTCCTGCTAGACTCGGACGGCCGAAACATCCTGATCACGGAGCTGAATTCTACCTAGCAAAATCGACGAGGTCGATAGAATTCAAACAAATCGAAAAACTCCTTTCGCTCCATGAGGTGCCGAATGGTGCCGGGACTGTGGAAGAAATGGCATACTTGAAAAAGCGAATGATTGACAGACGAGTTCATTATCAACTGACTCCATTAGGATTTTGCAAGGCGGGGTTATTTCCAAACGAACTTTCCCAAATACGATCGGTCATTACCGGTCGAGTAATCTCAGAAGTGTCCTACCAAAATACGAAGGTATTTGTCTCGCGGTGGATTTGCGAGAGGGAGGTGCGGGGCAAGCAGGTTCGAGAAAGGTTCTACATGAAATGTGTAACAGACTGGATATGAAAAAGATCCCATACATTACAACTACGTTAACAATTGGAGACTATTGTTTCTTTTCTGGAGATTTGTTGTGTCCTATTTTAGTCGAACGCAAGTCGGTTCAAGACGTAGCACAATCAATCCATGATGGACGTTGGGAGTCACAAAAGCGCCGTATGTATCATGGACAATTTGTTTTTGGTTATGATAACTGTCGTATCGCATTCATCATCGAAGGGAAAGTTGAAAAGCAACTAGTATCGAATGGGTATATCGGAAGTGCAAAATTTAAAGTACCGAAGGAGCGTTTTGACGAAGAAATAGCAAATCTCAAATCAGAAGGTTTTGATGTCATACGGACACCTCATCGAGATCATTCTATGTTTGCTTTGGCTAGGTGGGCCGAGGCATGCGCAATGGACGTACAAAAAGGAAAACTCAAACTTCAATTTACTTACGACGAGTTCATATCCGAAGTTGGTAAGATTCCGAAGGAGACCGACTTTTCACGTCTCGTTAAAGATCATGCACAACACAAGAAAGACCATGCACAACACAAGAAACACACAGAGACAGTCGATCTACTAAGCGATAGTGATGGTGATGAAAGAGGGTTGAATAAGAAAATACAACCGATTGATTTGGATGAAACATTTAAGAAAAATCGGAAGAGGCCACCCATGTCTACAGGTGCTACTGACAACAATCCTAATACCAGTGCTCAAAAACGTTTTAAATTGGACGTAGATAAAAAGAAAGAAGCGACTAAGCAAAGAAATGATTTGGGTGAAACATTTGAGAAGAATCGGAAGAGGCCACCTATGTCTATAAGTGCTGCTGACAACAATCCTAATACCAGTGCTCAGAAATGTTTTAAATTGGACGAAGACAAAAAGAAAGAAGCGATTAAGCAGAGAAGCAATCAAGAGAATGAAGATGTAGAAGCGGGGGCTGATTATTATTCTAAGTGGACCCTTGGCAGTTTGAAAAAAACATGCGCTGAATACGGAATGAAAAAAAGCGGGACAAAACTTGAACTGATTGCCAGGCTACAAGACAAATCGAATCGTCCACCGGAGGTGTATTGTTTGCGTAAGCAGTTAGGCCTGTACGTTCCTGTCCGGATTGACACCTCGCCCACTGCAATTCTAGTAGCCATTCAGATAAAACAAGATATTGCACAAGCCGGTACTGACTATTCAGGAGCAACCAAGGATGAATTATACGCGTTATGTGAGGTATTGGAAATCAAAAAAGATCCATGGAGTGGAGGGACCACACAAACGGGTCCTTTTCGTAAGTTCTTTGTCATTCATTCATTGTTATCGTCATGATTATTATAGTTGTCGCTTCTAGCGAACGAAAACAAAAATCATCTTAAGATAATTAACAACTTCGTCTTGTTCTACTTTCTTTCAAATCATAAGACTATGATGGTTGGACCTCTATGGCACCGCTGTTAAAGGCAGGAGAATACCCAGCCCTGGTTATCAAATCCAAAGGACGTTTTCATCTCAGTATCAGAGGTGAAGTCTCAGGTATAAAGCTCGCTAGAGAGATGCACATTTGGTGCCACAAGAAAGGAATATGTCGTTGTGAAGTGGAAGGGTACAAGTTCGATCTAAAGTAATTTCCTCGGGGGGGTTTTAATTGAATACTTAATTTTGAACATCTACATTATTTCGTTACTGTAAATGATCAGGGAGATAATAATATGTATGCATCACTGACTATTGTCGTGGGACTGACTACAAAATCCGTTTCACAACAGATGACGGTCTAGAATAGAACCGGGATCTAAGCGCCAATGATGGCATGCAACAAAGCGCAATCTTTGTACTTGTGAGAAGTTATCAGCACGAAATAGTTAGTATACAGCCATATTTAGTACTTCACAGTAACATAACAAATATTTATTAGGGAAATTTATAAAAATTATCAGAGATGTTGATGGTTGTCGACTATTAAATATATATTCGTAGTAGAAATAGTAGTAGTAAGTTAGTGGTGGGGAATGAAGTAATAGTATAATAAAAGTGTATTTCATGTCTTCACTCGTCGTGGATGCGCTCGCATGCATTGCGTGGTAATGAATGAGTGATGGGTTTTATTCGGGGGGAAATCGACATACTGTATACTGTATTAACTTTTTTTTTCTACGACGATTTTTTTATTTTTCCTATTCCTCTTTGGCAGCGGCGGCGGCAGCAGCACCAGCAGGGGTGGGGTCCTCTACCGATGCTACCTCAGTTCCGGCCGTCATAGTGGGGGCAGGTTTTTGACCTGATCCCCACGAGGAGGCATCCACAACAGAGGAAGATGCACCTTTTCCTAATGGAACGAAATCATCCGCAGACGAGGAAAATTTCTTTCCGGAACTACTATTACCACCACCAGCGGAAGTGCCGGACGGTGTTTTCTGATTCCGCAGCTTCGCAACACTCTTTTCATTCTGCTTACGAACGTCCTTTGCAGTGGGGACGGAACCCCGAGGTTGTTCCTTGAACCATAATTTCTTCGCACGCAAGTCCTTGACCGATTGTTCCACCATTTCTAGTTTCGTTGGAGGATTCAATCCAATCAAACCAAACTGTTCGAATGAGTCAACATTGAGAGTGAAAGGACCAGCAGCGGCAGCTTTCTTGGGTGCACGTTGACGCTTTTTCTTGGCGCCTTTACCCTTACCGTAGTATACGGTATCTTCTTCCTCGGTACTTTTCTTCATGGACGTCATACCAGCAAATGGATCCTCCTTGACAGCAACCACATCCTCCTTCTTCACCGCAACCTTGTCGGAATTCTCGGATCCACCGTTCAAGTGTGTGCGTTCCAAGTAATCAGCCAAGTAATCACATAATGCCTGTTCCTCTTCGTATGGGATCTTCTTGAGTTCTTCTTCCTCTTGCTTTTTCAAGAAGGCGACCTTTTCTTCCTCCCGTTCTTTCTTTTCTTCCTCGTACTGGACCTGCTTCTGTGCCCGGAGTGCACGTTGGGAATTCCACCACGCGTTGTTCTGTTCTCGGTAGTCATCTCTCATGGTATCCTTTTCCTTCAACACCACAGAAATCGCCTTCTTAAAGGTTTCACGTTCCTTGAAGAAATCGTCCAATACGGTGCGTTTGTCTGTTTCCTTTTCCGATAATGCCTTGATCTTGGAACCAATCTCGTCCATTTCTTTCGACACGGCATCGATTTCCTTATCCTTCGCCTTTAAGGTATCATTGATCACCGACCGTTGCTTTTTCACACCATCAAGGCTGGCATCCTTCGACTTCAAATCCTTCACCTGATCCTTTGACGATTGCAGGGTACTGATTTCTTGAATCAATTTCTTTTCCTCGGTCAGACTCATGGACGTGGTTTCCTGTTGTGTTTGTAACTTTTTGATCGCAGCATTGATCTCTTCCACCGAATTGAAGCGGATCGTGGATTTCGCATCCTTCTTATCTTTAAACAATTTGTCTCCGACAGCCTTTAAGACATCCAATTCTGCACGGATACTACGTTTCCCATCAATGAGTTTTCCCTTCTTTTGACGAAGGACTAACATCGCCTCTTTCATCTTCCCGACTTCGGTATTCTTTCCAGAGGTCATAGCGGCCTCAATCTTATCTTGGATTTTATTCTTATCCTTTTTGAGTTGTTCAAATTGTGCATTCAACTCATTGAGCTTTTTATCGTGTGCCGCCTTGTCTGGCTTTTCCGTCTATTATTATCAATAATAATAATAATAATAAGATGTTTGTGATAGATATAATATATGAATGTCCAAAATAAAGAAAAGGCGGGAGAGAGAAATTGAAGGAGATTGTTGATCAGTGATGTGAGTGAAAGTTGTTTATTTAATATAAGCACGTCGTCGTATATTATGTTCGTTAGTCTGGCAATTTTCTACTAGCAACATAGATCGTCACACGACTTGTAGCATGGCAACGCGTCGGTCGTCCACCGATGAAAATTACAATTACAATTACAATCCCCGTGGACATATTTCTTTCACCGAAAGAATAATGACAATGACCAAACAGTTTTGTGGTATTTTCTAGTGTATTAAATTGTTGATTGGGAATAGTAACGGTCATCTAGATTGAAATTTCAATTGAAAGAAAATCTTGAATATGGATCCACGATAAGAAAAGCAAGCGGTCATTTATTTTCCAGAGAAAATTAAATAACAAGAAAAACTTACACGAGGGATCGGTTTCGATAGATCAAACAGTTCCTCGACCGGAACATCATCGTCTCTGTTGTTGCGATGTTTCTTTTTACCCTTATCAGCAGCGGCAGCGGTATCAGCTTCACCGTTCTGTTCAGTAGTGGTAGTAGGGGCGGCAGGTGGAGCCACAACCGGTGTCGCTTCCTCTTCAGCCATGGTGGAGTTGTTTATATTTTCTTACTATTTATTATTTGTGTGGAGTATGGTGAGAGAGTGTTATGTGCGTTATTTTAGGCACACAAAACCTTACGCACAAAAGGGTTCTCTCGCTTGTACGCCACTGCGCGCTTTTGCTTCGACTGTGGCTGTGTATTTAGTATTTTCGGTTAATTGTGCCGTTCTCGATGGCCATCAAAAAATATACAACGAAAAATTAATACGTACAAACGGTCAGTCGGTCAGCTGTCGGGTGCAAAGTCAGACGATGATTTTTACACGTGGAAATGAATCACGTTGATTTCGGAAAACTCACATCACAACAAAAGAAGAAGATTAAATATATCTTGTTCAAACTCATTAAACGACGACAACAACAGCAGCAGCAGTAGGAGTCCACCTTCCAATAATAGATAGGCAACTGAAAAAATAAAATAGATAGAACCATGGTGTCATCCAGAATATCACATCATTCTGAATTGTTTTCAACTGTTTCGGCGGCAGTAGTAGTAGATAACGATTACGACGAATCTTCGAAATACTCGCACCAAAAAAATCATCCTCGACAACGGCGGAGACAGCAGCAAACACAACAACAGCGTCGTCTTCCATCGTTTTTCATCATCATCGCCGTTTCATTATTGGTATTATTACATAATTCCTCTTCTCCTTTATTTTTGGTCGTGAAGGCTGCTTCTACTAATTCAGCTGCTGCTTCCGCTGCCATAATCAGGAATAGCAGGAATGGTGGTCAAAATCAAATAAGACGCAACATCGTATCTGAACGGAGAATATCTTTCGTGGATAAGGCAACTTTGTTGTCCTATTTTCCTCGTGGTGGTGGTGCTGGGGGTGTAAATAGTTTTGGAACAACGATAGAAGATGACGAGGACGAGGAACAAGAAAACGAGGATGATAATGCCAATGACAATAATAGTAATGATGTTCGAACACATCCAGAGTATGATAAATTATTAGCCTATCGGATGAAACAACAAGTGCTACTTCAACTTCGTGCCACAGCATTAAGTGAAGCCTTGGTGGCACGTGGATTACCCGGTATACCATCCTTACGTGACGTCTCGACACTGGATGGGAAATTGAAACCAAAAAAAGTCGACTGGGATTGTGCTTTGTCAACGGAAGAAGATCCCAAACATTGTTTAATTAGTTATGAACCGGAGGTGGGATCCAAATTAATTGTACCCATGGAATTAGCAGGCGATACCGATAAATGGATTACCTTACGTGAATTGAATCGATTACGACGGGAGGATCCCTCCAAAGTAGAACCGATGTGGAGTGATAAGTATGCAGTATTATCCTCCTGGTTTAGTCCCCAATCACGATATTCCTTATTACAACATGTCGGTTTGAAAGGTGTGTTTTTAAATACGTTATTAGAGGGTAGTACCTTATCGGTCGTGGTTGGGGTGTTGTTAGTTATGGGGATAATCATCTGTATGCCGGTTATTGAATATATTGTCGGTCGATTTCTTGTTTCAGGATACTTATGGATGAAATGGGCCTCCTGGGCACGTTTTGTGCATGTTGGTTTACCATTTAAGTTAGTCATTTTTCAAATTGTCTTCGGTCAAGCATCGAAGTTATTCGCTAAATTAGTCTCGTTGGCCAAAGACAATTTAGTGAAATTGGAATGTAAAATCTTAGAGGAAACAATACCATTGACTGTAGGAGTTCCTACAATTCTTGATGAAGAGGAAGAAGAAGTCGTAGAACATCTAAAAGAAAATGATGATGACGACGACGACGATGACGACGAATAAGGAGCCAAAACACGATAACATAATCATAATATAGTATAATCAGTGGAAGCCTTAAAACTTAAACAAATGTAGAATAAAGAAGCAAAGGCTTTGTTTTTAGGGTAATTGGATTATAATATTACCACTTTGATGAAGCACTACCGTAACTCTAGATAAAAATGAGATGCAAAATTTGTATTTCATGATTGAACGCATGACATGCATCATTACAAGAAAGTAATGCATCGCACTACTAATTGCACTTCATTGATACTTGATGCTCCCACACACTCTCAGTCTGACCTCCAGGGGGGGGGGGTGATTTCATGTATTGATGTCCGCATTGAAAGAGGGAATATAATGCAAGCTTAGAGGTATCAACTACTTAGAGTTTATACTATCATCTCAATAAATAAGCTGTGCAATGTGCAAACAGTAGTGGGTACTATTAAGAAGCATTTTTTTAGCTTGAGTCTGTATATTATATGTATGTATTATAAGAAGGTGATTTTTCAAAAAGATACCTACACTCAAAAAATGTCTGGAACTGTTTTGCAACTTTGCTGCATCATATTATTATTAAAGCATTGGTGATGTAAGACATTTCAGCACCAAGAAGCATCATCAGTCAGATAAAGACACGAAGGATGACAGTAGATGTCAAATTATGTGACATACTTCAGGAGGGGATCATGGCCTACTTTGTGGGAGAGTGCATGACTAATACAATGCTACAAATACAAGGACAGAAAGGAATGGATAGATGTCATCTACTCGCTGATGAACAATTACTGATAGGTAGGATGGGATAATCTACTAAGAGGGAAATTCACCAGACAGTGATGAATATATCAGAAAGCCTATGTGCTAACAGAGGAACACGCAGCAGCTTTTAAATAACAAGTTATATATATATGTAAGACATTTCATAACTGGATGATATGGTGTTAGGTCTTATGTCACTAATGCCATGGCCAACACTATTTATTTACAATTTGGGTTTTACTTACCCTGATGATGATCAAGTAGTACAAAAAAGGGTCTTAGTTACAATGTTTGTTTGATTGCACCCTTGCTCACAAGAAAGGGAGCAGAAGGTAGTTGACGATAGAAAGGATCCATATCTTTCCACTATGAGTGGTTGATGATTCAAAAAGACTAATGCAGGTTAGAAACTACAGAGTATGTGTTGGCTCACTACTTCTTCCAATTTCAATTGGTTGGTGGTTTAGTTGTAGCAATTTGAATGGTTCAGTCATGCAGCAATCTGAATGGTACAGTCACCAGTACAATTACAACACTTTTAAAGAATTTTCTTTTGTAGATGTAGTAGGTGTGCGTTGTTTCTAGAATATATATCTTGATCTAATGGGCAATAGGGGGGCTTGACTTTGATAGGTCCAAGACAAGGGTGAGCTTGTATAACCATGGCACCACCCGCTATTTCAAAATCTCCTGGTTTTGTAGACTATCAGTAGATTATCAAAAGATTGACTGATTAGTGGATTTACGAGCTCTTTGTGGAGCTAACAATACCCCCAAAAGGGAAAATTCATGTGCTTTCTCACGTTGAAGGTGCAAACAGGAGAGGTGTGCAAACGTGCACCAGTAACTTTTGTATGTAAAAACAATCAGATCCAGTCAGGACATGCCTACTAATCACATTGAAGTACCCATATATTGCATAGCTATTATAAAGGGGAATAGTTGATGAATAGACATTCAAATGGTGGGTGGACCTCTCCTAGAAAGAGAGTCTGCATGTAGAACCATGATATATGTGCACTTGTATAGTAGTATTACTACTGTGTGTACACTGTAGTGATTGCATGCCTAGCTCTTTCATGCTCTTTCTGGATTCACATGGTGTGTGCACAGGCCTGGGTAGCTATTCGAAATGTTGGTAAGGGATATTTTTTTGCCATGATACGTTTACATTCCCCCCCCCCCCCCCCACACACCAAATTTGGTGGTAGGTGGGAAAAGGCTTGGTATCTATCTCCTGTCACAATAATAGAGGAGATAATTAGCCACCTCATCTCATCAGTCAAGAATTTTGGGATATGGATATACTTTATGCATACATGTAGCTAAGAGTTTTTGTTATTTGACTGATGCTGCTGCAATATTGTACAATTAATTCATCATCACAATGTTGTCAGCAAAAAGTAACAATCAATGAAAGCATTGATCAACAAAGCATCAATCTTTTTGTAGATAAAGTCAAATGAATCTGTATGGTCTTACTTAGTAAACTGTGAGAGTAGAGTTTAGTGGAACGAGCTGACCCTCCAGAGTTTCATACCTGGTGAAGATAATCAACATACAGTATGGGTCGGTCATACCTATCTAATACAGTAAAAGGTTTTCAAACTAAATCAAATTCGTAAGCAATACTGTATAGAGTTGAAATCAATCTTGTTAGCTAGCCAGCTAGATCGTACTGTAAGCATGAAAAAACAAATTGTGATATAATATTTTGTTAGTTGACGCACGTCATGCTTTCAAAACATATACACGCGACAAGAGGAATTCTTACACACAATAATCACAGATCATACCTTAGTAGATGGATCTCGCCATCACATCGTTAATTCTTTTCCTTTTTGGCGCATCACGACGGTAGGCAGACCCTATTGATCACAACGCTACAAATAAATCTTGTTGACAACACCTCTTGTTCTATTACTGTAGTAGTACAGCAACTTCGTCAGGAGAAACAAAAGAGCAAGATCTGTTATTACAGTAGGAACTGACGGAAATGTCTATAAGGTAGGAATAATTTTCTTGCTGTCTGTCGATAGACCAAAACGTCAGTTATCTCCAATAGAGCTTTTGAAGAAAACGAATCGGGGTACGGTACGTGATTTTCCAGAAAGGAAAAGAATATGAAAAATACATTGCAACTTCGTCGAGAGACTTCGAAAGCAACAACGAACATAGTAGATCCCATGATCACAAGAAAAAGAAGCCGAAGCAGACGACGTAATGGAGCGATCATAGTAGTATTATTTATGTGTTGCTGCTGCATTATCCCTACAGCATTGGCATTTATTTCTCCATCTCAAAATTGTGATGTTCTATCGATCGAATCTTCCAACACACGAAGGATACACAATAATCTGAAGAAAACCCCTTCCGTTGCGAGATCGTTTCCATCATCGTCATCATCATTGTCCACAATAATACCATCGACTACGGTAAGAACGAAATCATCATCAACTAGTACGGCGTTATTTGGTATTAAAGGATTCCGTTCCTGGTTTCAAGAACAATTCCCGAATGCCGTTCGACACGTGGATGTGGATACATATCAAGACAAGTTCGATCATGTGTTGGTGGATATGAATCAGATCTTACATGTCATATTACGTAGGAGTCGCAATCAAGAACAAGTGACCAAGACACTTATGTTTGAATTGGATCTGTTAGTATCACGGTGTAATCCCACACAATCGTTAGTCCTTGCCATTGATGGATCACCCGCCGCTGCAAAATTAGCCACACAACGGAAACGACGGTTTGCTATCTTAAAAAATACACAATTTAAATTACAACATTCCGATAAACTCCGAATGACGAAACGACAACGTGCTAGACGGAAAAGGAATTACAAAGCAGAATTACAATCCTTACAACTAACACCCGGCACAGAGTGTATGCAAAATATGGAAGCGGTCTTATTGTATTGGGCATGGCAACGATTACAAACACAAGGGAAACCCCATTCGAAGCTCTTACCGAAAGTTCGGATCTATATCAGTTCCTCATCGGTACCGGGAGAAGGTGAAATCAAACTATTAGAATGGATTAATAATTATCGTGGACATTTATCGACCAAGCCCGGTCAATCAATTGCGTTGATCGGTGGAGATGCTGATTTACTGTTAGAGGCGATGGTGATTCCTCCATCCTGGACGCACAATGTGTTCGTCTTACGACCAGAAGAAGCCGATAACAATAAAGCAAAGCAAAGATGAAGGCGAAAAAACCAAAACCAGCAGAAAAATCCACCAAAAGTAGCAAGAATGGCAGCAGCAGTAGCAGTAGCAGCAGCAACAATAAATGGAGTGGTAGAAAAGATAATATCATGCACTGTACTAGTTTATGGGAGATGACATTAAGTTTAGACGATTATTGTCGAAAGAATATAGCAACAAAGTATTACGATCCCGAACACAATCCCGATGATCAAAACTTACTCCTACAAATACGAACTGACATGGTTCTGTTGTTTATGCTCAACGGGAATGATTATTTACCCCGTGTCGTTGCTGTTGGATTTCGTGGTGTATTACGAACGTATTTAACTTTATTAGAACAATGGATTGACACGAAACAAACAACTCAAAATATTGGGTTAGTCGATCCGAATACATTACAATTCAATTCTGATTTTTGTTCGGACTTTTTCCATATTTTAGGTCGTGATGCACCCACCGAACAAGAACGGTTACGTAGTGCCATGCAAACGAAACGAAAGACATATCATTCTATTGTGAACGATATGAGTGCAATAGGGTTTCTTCCAGCACCAGTTAAATTCGAGATAGTGGACAATGATGGTACTAATGAACAAGTAGTGAAAGTGGATGATGATGGTACACAGGCGCAGATTGAAGAAGAAGATGACGAAGAAGAAGAAGACGACGATTACGACGACGACGACGACGCTGATGATGATACAGTCGACGATGGAGAAGAATTTGACAACGACGATTACGACGATGACGAAGACGATGATCTTGATAGTGATGATTCGTTGTCCGAAGAAAATGATATCACATCGAATGATGAGTCAGATGACGAAATGGACATAATGCAGCTATCTCTCGGAAAATAAATTCGAACGACTATCACGAATACCAAATCCCAGTCAACGCCGGTTCCTCTAATAGTAAAACAACTGCAAAAAATTCACTAGCGAAGATTGTGTTAAATGAGTTCAAGTTACTCGAATTTGTGGAGAGTGAAGGAGATATGACGAAACTCGACTATGAATGGGAGATTACCGTTCCCGCTGCTGCTAATTTAGATCGATATTTGGGAGGCCTTTTATGGACCCTACAGACATACCAAGATGGTGTTTGTCCTAGCTACAGTTATAATTATGGAAAGTGCATGGCACCCACAGGCCGTACGATTGCCGCGTACTTTGACCAAGCGATCCATGATAAGAGAGATGTGGGAGCGGAGGAACTTTTACAAAATTTTGAACCTGGTGGGTCCATTAGTGCTGGTGTAGCTTGCTTAGCTGCATTGCCAGTTTCTGTGAAAGATCTTGTACCAAAGCCGTACTCACTTATTGCAGATGCAACTGTGGAAGATTTCTACTCCCAATGCATGGACCCCGTCGATAACTTCTTCTATTTTAAAAAATTCGAGGAACTCGTCGATGCTGAAGTCAAAAGGATGACAAAAGACGGATTGAATAGCGAAAACGCAAAAGATGATGATATAGACGCATCTCCTGGTCGTCATATAATACTCGGTGATCACTACTGGACAGTACTGAAACGAGGGAAAGAGGTTATGGAACACCCATTTCGACCGCCTTCACCACCAACCGAGAATTTTTCAAAACTAAGACCTAATTCTCGTATTACGGCAAGTCGCATCATTAGTATGGATCGCCCACCTCCAAGAGCTTCCAATACTAAAAATGCAACAACAGCTGATGAGCGACCTTCGAAAACACGTTACCCTCGTAAATTCTGGGTCAAAAATATGATCGATATCGATCATTTGAACTTCGGATCTTTGATCACTGGATCAGAATCTTCTTCGGTGTCTCAAATTCCATACAAGATTGCGTTTGGATCATCCCCCGATATGTACGGGGGTTCAAGACAGGCAAACGACAAGACAAGTTTCAAACTACTCAATTCGAGTCCAGTGGATGTGTTATATAAACAAAGTACCGTCGACAGTAATGACCAAATGGCAGAGATAGCTATTTCTACCCCGCTTCATACCCCCATTCTGAATCCTGAAAGTCAGAGTGCACTTGTTATCCTGAAACAACTCTGTGACATTCGGCTTGTGGGTTGCTATACGTTCGATGATTCTCCGAATCACGAGATTACGCTAACTATTGCAAAGCCTGACGCCATTAACGTTATCTTGCCTGTGGAAAAACTGACATTCACTCTGATAAAGGAAAATAGTCAAACTGAACAATCGGTGAAACAAATCCTTGCATCGTTGGCTCTTGATTCAATAATGAATTCTGGTGGTAGGAAAGATGAAAAACAACCCCGAGTACGATGGTACGATTTGACGTTTCAGGGCACGAAAGACTTTTTGGAGCTTCACCATTCTGGAGCCGCAGCAGTTGCAAAAAAATCATCAAACGTAGATACGAATCTTGAAAATCAAAGTGCATTAGTAATTCTGAAACAACTGTGTGATATAGGTCTAGTACAATATTATGAATTCAACGAGGTACCAGGATCATCCGATCATCCTGAAAAGACCTCTCTGTTTCTATACAAGCAGGGCTCGTCGTCACCGGAAAGTTCCTCGGAAGAGGAGGTGGTGCCGTTTCTTTCATTTGAACGGAATAGGATTACCGAATCCAAGAAATGGGTACGACAACATTTGGTGTCGTTGGCTCTAGACGAAATGATCTTGAATGGTACCACCATTGACAATAAAGGGGGTGATACTCTAACCAAAATTCACTGGTATGATCTTACTTTTCAAGGTATCAAAGAACGTATCTGCCTTCACCAATGATCCTTCTTTTGCTAGATCAAAGAATTATCGGCAGAGAGAGCGAGAGAGATTTTCTGTATCTTTACCTTAATGTCCTACAAGCATCAGATCATATTAAGCACCTTGCAAAAAAACGTTTGCAGGGGATGATATAAAATCATAGAATCACAATTTTGACTACAGTACTACACTATGTTTGTTTTTGGTCTATGCATTTATCTCTCTACATATGTTATTTACGATACGATGGCAGCATAAACAGATATCAATTATCCATTTGTGTGGACGAGCTAGATCTAGTACTCCATCTTAAGTATCGTAGATACGTATATGTAGCCGGAAAAAGATTATTATTTATCTCCTAATTATTTCTTTATTTACTTCTTTTTTCTGGACGACATAATATTACCCAGCCATGTAATAAAGGAATATCGGAATGATTTTTTAAATGGCATCGCTTCTCGGAAGGGTAATCCTTTTCCAACACCATAAAAGAATCCGAATGCGCCACCTAATCCACCCGTATTGCCATATTGTCGATCCACCGTATAAAATCCATATTCCGTCAGTTTCATATTTTCATCAAAATCCGCATGATGACATTCTGGTGGTAGAATTAAATTGCCCTTATTTTTAGCATTTTCCTTTGACACGCCCATAAAATCAGTTTTCATTTGTGCGGTATTGGAGGTTAAAAAGTAAACACGATTGGGTTGAATCGGTGATACCGTAAATCCAAATCGATTGGTTTCGATATCAAAAGAATCTTCTAATTTAAATCCACCTAAGGCATCTAAAAATGGTTGTTTCCCAATCGGACCCACCACCGCCGCACAGAATTGAAAATTTTCGGCTAAACATTCTCCACTATCACCCAGTCCTAACATAATTTCTGGATCAAATAATTTTTTCGTTTGTGCAATCAATTCGGAGGATTTGTTATCAAAAAATGCTGCCTTCGCCGCTACTTCTTCGTCCTGCTTCTTCTGGTCCAAGGATTGTTGTTCCATTTGTTGAATAAATTGATCGGTGGACACGGTTTTGGATCGTTTCTGATGATCCCTGATGATCTGACGTGTCAATTTCAGGTCTTTTTCTGCTGCTTTCGATGTTACTGCGACTGCTGCAGCGGCCGCATTGAGTTGTGTCTCAACTGCGACATGATAGTGCTGCTGTCGTTGTGGTTGTTGGTGGTTGGAAGATCGTGATGAAGTGCTAAATGCATCCGCCGTCGACCAAAAAAGTCCCAATAGAAGGAAAATCTTCGACGTTTCAATAGTAGTACGCATTTTCATTGCTGTTGTCGTCGTTGTCGTTGTCGTTGTCGTTGTCGTCGTCGATATTTCGATATTATGTAAAAGATTGTGTTACCGTGGTTAATAGAGCAAAAAATAATGGTTAAAATTGTTATGATCATAGCTGTTCAGAGGATCGTTGTATCTTGTTTTTTCACTGCTGTGACTGACTCACGCACTTTTGTGTCGTGCGTGTTCCGAACACGAGCAGCGACTATTAGAAAGGGCACGGGCGGGTTCCAATTAGGGGGTGAAATCGCGATGCATAATTCTGATGACCCCAAATCAAGGTATGTGCATTACTGTAGAAATAAAAAACTATCTATCGGCGATACACACGATTAGAAGATTCGACGTGCTTATTGGCGATTGACTTTGGCGTCACTTACACAAGAATAGATTGAATAGAACAAATAAATGAGCCTAATCGCTTACTTTGCATTCTTGTCTCTTTCGACGTTTCGAAGACGAGATCTTCATTCAAATTCCTCCCTCTCCTTCCTTTTAAAATTTGAGTCGGTGTTGCGTTTGCCTCTCCAGTATTATCATTAAAAAGAAAGTCAGTCCAAAAGAGCCCGAAATCACAAACTCAACTCTGCATTTTGCTACCCACCACCCTATCTCATTCTACAAAGACGTCAATTCATTCATTTCTCGTGCCTAGTAGTTGATCTGTCATATTGATTTAAACGTAGTAAAGTCTTATCGTATCATATCATATCATACACACAATGGGAATTTACGGAAAGTTAAAGAAAGCAGGGGCATCAGTTGCTTCTAGATCATCTCGGAAAGGAGAAGAATCTGTAGCAGCAGCGTCCCAACAATCATGGTACGCTCCACCAACATCTTACGATGTTGCTGATACGGATGTATAGTAGTACCAACAACAACACCCGACAATGTCAACGTTCCAAGAAGCATGTCAGGAACTGGTAGTAACGGCAGTGATAACAGTAAAAAGAAGGCTCTACTTGAAGGAGAAGATCCTGAAATGGATGCAGAAGATGATCCATCGATAGTTAGTAAGGCATCCTCGTTCATTCTGAGTGTCTTTTCTGTCAACAATAGTACTATTGCCACCAATGTGTCGGGTGGTGATCTTGATTCTGTCCATAAAGAACTCAACGATAACGATGAGGAGAACGATGAGGAGAAAAACATGGCAAGAAAGATGATGGAACAGTCAACCATGTGCTGTGCTTCAATGTTAGCATTTTGGTATGGACTCTCCAAGGTCGTACAGGTTTCGTTATTGGCAGGAGCCGCACTTGGTACTGTTGGCGTCGTTGCGATGGTGGCGTTCGGTGGACGTCCACCGGCATTCCCTGCTCACATCAACGTCGCGTTTGTTGGTAACTCGTACTTTTACGTGAATGATTTACCACGATTCGTTGAGAATATTGGGGATGGACATATTACACAAGATTCCGTTTTGCACAATTCAGCTAGTATCTTACAAATCATCATGACAGGAAATGGTATGTACAATAAGTGGGCAACGACAAAAGCTATGATCGGTGGTACTAAATTCGAAACGAACACAGGTAAAACTGCTTACCTGTACGATATGGGTGCCTGCTCTGTCCCGCAACTTTTAACTGGACACGATCAGATGGTGACCAAGCAAAATGGATTAGGATCGTTTATCGATGACGGTGAAAATCCATGCTTCCAAGATGATGCATACCGTCAATATGAAGAATCTTTTGACCTCAAAGATAAAGTTAAAGGGGGATGGGACTTCGTCGTTATTACCGATCAATCGAAGGTCATGGCTGTTGATGAAACCCGGCAGGAAACCCTGTCAGCATTTAATTACACGTACGGGCCATTACTGAAGAAGCACAATATTTCTCCGATCATCGTCCAACCTCATGCGTATTCAGCGAGTAGTGCCAACTCAACTAGTCTTTCGGATCTTGCCACATTCACCGCCCTAATCATGGAGGGTGCAGAAATATACAAGAAATACCTTGGTAAACGTACCGGATGGTTCTCTACTGCACACGTCGCTCCTGTTGGGAACGCATTTGCTGCTATTTACGAAGAATCTCCATACGATTTATACCCGAAATTATTTTTGGATGATGGTATCCACCCATCTGCATACGGAACTTTCGTATACGGATGTGTCATTTATGCTACCATGACTGGACACATGCCTAAATACAATCGTGTTGTCGTTGATGATATGGAAAACTCAGATATCTTCGCTACAGCACGACGGTTACAAGCAACAACTTCCGTTGCTGGTTTTCCCACCAAAGACGAGGCTGCTATTTTATACAAGATCGCTAAGAAGGTTGCTCTCCGAGGGTACAAACCTAAAATGTTGAGAGGATTCCAAATTGAGTCAGACGCAGCCGATTTCTTAACCACGAACAATGACAACGGTGCCGCCTACCAGGGGATTATCAAAGCTACAACCAATATAGCAACGGTGGAGGAGGAGGATCTTACAATGACTACTACCAAGATCAAGCATATGGTGGTGGTTACGATGGAGCATACGGAGGTAATGACGATGCCAACGCCCAACAACAAAACCAGAATGGAGATGATAACAACGACTACAATGGCAATTATCAAAATAATGGCAATTATCAAAACAATGGCAATTATCAAAACAATGGCAACTACGAGAACGGAAATAACAATAACAATAACGGGAACTACAACAACAATGGAGCATACGGAGGTAATTATGGAAATGACGATAATAACGGAAATGACGATAATAACGCTCAGCAACAAAACAATGGTAATGAAAATACCCAACAGTACTACTACAACAATGGAAACTAGTAAACTATGATAATGAGATGAACCAGAATCTCCTCTGGTTATATGTAAAAAATATATATATTACATATATATATATCTGTGAAGGAACATGTACAAGTCAACACGCATAACGCACGCGCGATGGATAATAATTATCAGATATAAAAATTAATAGGACATTTTACATTTTGAATCTACATACAATATAAAATACATTCCCAACAGTAGTCTATTATTATAGTTATCGTTGTAACAACATGATGATGTTTAGATAAATTCCCCAGCAGTGGCTCCTATCGTCGTCGTAGTTTTGATCGTCGTCATAGCGATGCCGCTACCATTAATCGAGTTTGAGTTGAAACTCAAGTTCGAATCATTATCGTCGCCATTGTCCATATCAGTATTGTTTGTAATTCTGATTTCGACATCATCTAATGACGACGACGTCGGTCGACGATATTGCCTTCTTTGGATGATGCGTCTCTTCTTCTTTTTCGTTTTCCCCAGTAGGAAAGAGAATACAGCAAGCACACCAATAGCTATTACAACGGTACTAGCAGTAAGATACAAAATAATCCCACCATGATTTGTCTTCAGCTCCGATTGTGACGACCTTCTTTCTTCGATGCATTGCATATATGCGTCTTTGGATATAGCTCGTAGGGTACATACCCACTTCACTTCAATGGACGTATTACTGCCAACCATACCTCCGTCATCATCATCATCATCATCTTCATAGGACGAATACACATGTTGCCGTTTTATAAATGTCTCAAATAATGACGAGGAATCAACCTTCCGATATATGATTGATGTTACTATTATTATCATTCATTCTCAAATCGCGTTATAAGACTATCTAAACTGTTTGAAGATAAATCTGAAACATTGTATACATCAGTAAAACGTGGTAGTTGATTCCAAACCCAATTTTGATCGTCGTCGCCACCACCGTTGTCGTTATCGTTATCGTCATTATCAACAGCATTATTGATACTACCACTACTACTACTACTGCTACTGCTACTACTACTTAAATTAAGATAATGAGTTGTGTAGTCGAGCAATGTACCCGATACATTGTCATAATCAACGATGCGATAACTTGGATTGGAACCATATACTGGTGAAAGAGAAGAAGACATCAACAACGGAATAGAAAGAGAACTATTCTTTTTGTTGTTGTTGTTGTTGTTACCATCAATATTGTTATCATCGTAGTTGTAAGTTAATAACCGAAATTCTTCTGTATGAATATGTCCAAATAAATGTCCTTGTATGGTCGGAAAGTTGTTGTTGGTCGTCGTTGTACTACTACTACTACTTGGTCGTTGTTGTTGTTTGTTGTTGCTGTTGTCGTTGAGCATGATTTTTTAAAATCGTTAGATATCGATCGACGTATCGGTCCGACCATTGTTGAGAATGACGAAAGCTACCAATAGAAGGTGGAATATGACCCACAATCCAAATAGCATTAATTTTAATTTAGTAGAATCATTATCATCATCCTCGTCGCCATTATCAGAGCTACTAGTACTTATATTATTGTTCTGATCATCGCCACTAACAATTGCCTTCTGTAGCTGTGATTCGATCCAACCAAATTGACCTAATGGATCATCATCATCATCATCATTATCATCTTCATCATCCACCAACAACATACGTCGGTTGATGATTCACTGAATATATGACAGTATTGAGAGATAGAATAAGTATGGAGGAGGAGGATGTAGTTTGAATAATTCTAGAATAATAGCCACCATCCGCAAATTTGAGATTCCTCCTCCGTTAAAAAACAGTCATCCAATCCATCTCTCGCCATTGTCAACACTGTATTGGTACTGGTAGTACCATTGCTGTTGCTGCTGCTACTGTTGACGTCAATATAGTAGTCGGGAGTCACGTCGTTGTTACCCAAGACTGGGATAATGGGTACATTCGGAAATACTTTTCGGATCGAATGAATCGTCATTGATAGGACGGTCCTGGTAAAAGAAATTGTCCATCATCGAAATGATTCACTGTCACCACTGGTATTCTTTGGGTCAATGATAGTTTTGACGAAGACGACGAAAACAACTCCGCCGTTCCGTGACGAACAAATCACCAGTAATCAAGATGAAATCAATTTTTTTTTGGGTTTGCTGTTGCTGTGTATTGCTGTTAGTATTCTTTCCTGCTGCACTTTGAAGAGAGGAATCGAGTAATGAAATAGGTGCATCACATCCCGTCGTCCCAATGGAGAATGAAGTCGAGTGTCATTTTGTGTACAGTTACCGATGTCATCATCGCTCATCGAATTGTGATGATGCGTGACAGCAAATTCAGTACCATAGAATGGATCGACGTGTAAATCACTCAACCACAAGAAGTGTCCCATGATGTATGATTGTAAAATATAACTTGGAGATTCCTTTTTTTGTTGGGCGCCTAACAGTAGATTCGATCGATTCTGACCGTTCGCCGTATTCAAACTAAGGTAGGGCTACCAGGCAATTAATCACCACACTACGTGCCGTGCTGTGTTCGGTCTTGGCTCTTGTAGTATATGTAGGAAACAACTTGCTTAGCATCGGTCTGGGACGTTATATAATACTCCTATTTTCATGTCATGGTCGATTGAAAAATGATAGTTTCCGCCCAATACTTCTGAGGTAGAAGTACACTAAGCACAATAAAGAGAAGATGTGGAGAAAAGAAAAAGAGATTCAAACAGATTCCTGTTTAAATAACGTTCGAAAATTTAAAAAAATACGATTAGTGTTTATTTTCCCATAGACTCGATTACTATGCACGACTGGGTTTCTTCGCTCACGACGAATTTAAAGATACACATCAACTTTTGTTGACACCTTTCGCTCACCTACAGTACTAATAGTATCACCAGTTTCTTGGAAAAATAACAATCAAATGCAACGACACGATGTACAATTGTCTCACAATATTGTACTAGTAGGACGGCAAATATAGCAATCTATTTACCTTTAACGACGACGACGACGACAGAAAGAGAACGAGAGAGAGAGAGAGACGAATTACTGATACACAGAAAGAAAATAATATGGTATTTAAGGTTTTAGTGACAGGCTTCGGCCCGTATGGCAAGACCAAGATCAATCCAAGTTTGTCGGTGATTCGAAATCTTGCAGACGAGTGCAATGAGAATGGTATCCTAATAATTGACAACTGCGGCAACAACATCTATCGAGACGACAATAAAGACGAAGGCAACAACACCGGCTTGTAAAAGTCCAAATTATCACGAAGCAGTGACTTGTGAATTTAACAAATGTATTCATGAAACCAAATCATTCGTTTCGAAATTTACACCGGATGCTATTATTATTGATTGGAGAGTATCCTGGTCGGTCGATGGTCACACTCGAAAGGGTCGCCATCAACTATAATGATTTGACTCGATATGGACTATCGGACGAATCGGGATATGCACCTCAGGGCACTCCCAGTGACAGGTGGACCTGCCGCTTATTTTTCCTCTTTACCACTACGCAGGATCGTGAAAATCTTCGGTGCGGCGGAGTACCAGCCGATATTCGGGTGATGCGGAACATTACTGAATCACCTGATGTATGAATTCTCCATTACCTACAACAAGAACACCAAAACGTTAGTAGTTCTGCCCGCTGGTTTCGTACACCTCCCCGCACTACCAGAAATGGCCTCCCGTGAAGAAAATCTTGGTATGCCATCCATGACGGCAAATTTATCCACAAGAGCAGTACGTGTATCATTTTTTCTATTTTCCAACAAGAATGATTCGTCATCAAGCTTCCTGGTGGCGTGATAAACAAGATATTGACGAACCCATTAAAAGTCGTTTACTAGTTGAGATATAAGAGTTTTTCGGCTTTTTCCAGATTTGTTATAGATATTATCTTAATTTATCTATGTACAATATGGCGGGCATTATACCAGCAAAGTATTTCTCTTTATCTTCTTGTTGTAACGAGAGAAGAGAAGTACAATTTTTGTAACTTATAATGGTGCATCATCATCAGTATCAACATCAGTAACATCAACATCAACTATCGATAGAGGATTGCCATAATTTAGCCACCGCACCACCACCACCACTACCTTCACTACCTTCCTGTTCTTCATTTTTTTCAATCGATAATAAAATTTCACGATTATTGTCACCGATTAATTCTGTTACAGCTTCACCTGCCTTTCGACTACATTGTAGAGACAATTGAAATTAATGGATACGGGGATCGTTTTTCATAATTCAAAGCAATCGTCACTGTATCAAATTCAAATTGCCAATCGGATGAAAGGTGCAATGATAACATCGTCACAGTCTTCGGACCAATTATCTTCTAGATCATTAAACCAATCGAGAAAATCATAAAGGAGGATGTGGTTGTTGTTCTTTCATGACCACTATTATTGTTGTTCATCATTCGATAGAAAGAAATCACAAAATAAATACGCTCTTCCAACATTCGTTTGCCTACTCCAGTTTGCTACTATTATCTTCGCTATCACTAAGTATTCAGTTTGAAACCTCTTCGCAACATCATCACTATCTTCATTTCATATTCTCTTCTAATTTTAGTGTTGTGGTGATACTACTGACTGTGACGACGACGACAACGACGCGACGACGCTGTTGTTTGGTGTGATTACTGGTGTATAATTATCATCGTGGAACTAAAAAGAATCGTATCGCACCCTCGTTTGTAAAACTAGCTTGGCAAAGGGACATAACTCCAGTTTCATGACAAATTCATTACACCAATTCATGGTTTTTTTGTAATAGCAGTCACACAGTGGATCAATGATACTATTATTATTATCGGAATCATCAATGCAGTCATTATCCAGCTAACATCGTTGTGTTGTGCTGTCGTTGTTGCTGTTACTTGTGTTGTTGTGGCCTTAGTATTCGATTCGAAGGAAAACGTCGCCACTTCACAATGACATCTTCTCCATCATTGTATCCATCAAAATCATCCTCATTGAAGTTGTATTCGTCATATATTCAAAACCACTATCTTCCCAAATAAACACAAAATGTCGTTTATTACTATTTCTCGTCATCCTTGCCTTCTTCAACTTCATCTAGTGCTAAAATTTTCGAATCAAAAAGCTTTGTCGACTTTCTGTTATTACTATTATTATTATTATTTTATAGCTGTCCCCCACGATAGCGACGATACGGATACTAGAAGTCGCTGAACGCGAGTAGGACATCCCATTATAATCCCGACGACAGGACGAAAAAGGAACAACAATGATATTAGGATGCGGCTTCTTACATGACTCCTTCTATTATTCTCGCATCTGAAGACGCAACAGAATATGAATAGGCGATGGCAAATAACAGCAATAACCACAATATAGTCGTCGAGAGTGTGCCGATGATTGATCCAATAGTATCATCTGTCTGTCGTTCTTCTTTCTTCTTCTTCTCTCTCTCTCGAGCTAGGACTAGGGCAGAGCTAGCTCAGATTATATACTTTTGTCTTTATACACTTATTTGGCTGATGTCGGGTAAACATGTCAATGAACTAATAATTGATTGCTCTATGCTAGTAGCTTGTCTATCATATAAAATGGAATGATGAATGATGGCATGATGGCATGATTTCATTTGAGAGATGGAATCAATCAGATTGATGCATCAGTACGCTACGCGTTCTTTTGATTTGAATTGATTGATGATTGATTTCGATTTCATACGGATGGCTGGCCAGTCCTGAACCTCTCAGCCATTGTCTTAAATCTGAGGTGATTTTCCCATCCGAAATTTTTCAAAATAATTTTTGGGTTTGGGGTTTGGGCGTGCATTTGTTTAATTTTATTTATATATTCAAGAGGGGAAAAGTTAAGATTCCATTTAGAAATAAAGCTAACATAGCACTTATTATTTGTTATTTTTTTCTGCGCGTGTAGATTGTAGGATTGTAGGATTAATTGAATTCGGGATCATCCACGCGGAACCGGTTTTGGTGGAAACAGTAAATATCGGAGACGGTACGTGCGCGTTTATTTCGTCGCAAAAAAACAATTCGTCAAACATAGAAGGAATGAATGATTTATGGAAGAATTACCGTCGAATAAGTCGCAATAATTCCTCTAGTCAGCAGTCCTTTCCTTCGTCTAAGTCGAAGCAAAGTCCAATCTCATCGTGTCAACGAAGAAAAAGTACGTATGGTGGCAAATGCGAGAGCCGGCAATGGAGAGATAGAACGATTCAAAAGTAAGTGTGCAGGCAAGTGTTTTTTTTTTTCCATTCATTTGTGTCTTTTTGCTGGATGTTGTCTATGTATCAATATCACATCGACCGCCTATGCATAGCGTTAAACAAAACCAAAATAAAAATAATAAAAGAAAAATACTTTCTAAAAAACAGGTATATCTCTTCTAATACTCAAAATATCCGTAAAACATTAGTTCGTTCGAATCGTTGCGATCCCTCCCATTCCCCGTAATATAGATCTATCCGTTCGTTGCTTCTCCACCCATGCTCCCCGTACTAATATTAGTTCGATCGATCTTGCGGCTCCTCCCCACAATATACAGATCGGATCATTCCATCCCCGTAATATACGCTTTCTTCTTCGTTGTCATCGACTATCTCACTTAGAATATCTATTTGCGCTTCCGTTTCGCTTCTCATTCATACGTGTGGTGTTGTTGTTATTGATGTTACTGCCTTCATTAAATTATCATTTGTAATATTAGTAGTGGTAGTATTAGTAGTACTAGTACTACTACCACCACGATCTTCTATCATAACCGGCGCGTAGAAGGTTTGACCAGGTAGAAAGTAACTGATGCACACTTTTTACTCTCCACTTCTTGTTGAATACTAACAGTATCTCTACCATTCCTAACAATCGTGTAGTTCTGGAATTATGTAAGCCCTCTCCAGTATAGAGCCATAATGCACGATTCATAATGGTTTATCCATAAGCCTCCTTCCCCAGCTAGATGTATGCTAAACTTATACTCGATTTTTGGTTCTATTTCTGATTATAAAACGCATATGCGCAAGGGTCGTAATTCCATCAAAAAATTTAAGAAGAGTAACCAATGCCTCTATTTCCATGGTCCGCCGGACCCGCCATTTAAGTTACCATTCCCAAATACAGTACAAGTAGAGCAACCACAGTACTGTACATCTCGAAAATCGGATTATTACTAAAAATCAGTTTTCGAAGTTGTTATTAGGTATAAATGGAACCTGTTGATTCTATCACCAATACCACAAAGACTTTCAATGTTGTTACAACTAATATCAAGTGTATGAAGATTTAGGGAACCGTTCTCGTACTTCAAATAAACAATCGTTTTCAAATCGTCTTCATTTTA
>FMBT01000565.1:0-49749 GCA_900095095.1 Fragilariopsis cylindrus CCMP1102
ATAGTAAAAGGTCTGGTGGTACAACTGCTGCTGTTGCTTCTTCGACTACCGCTCCTCCTACTATACCTATACGTCGTGGCTCACAAGATCCTACTAGACTAGCTCCTTTATCATCGTCGACTACCTCTCCTCCGATTATACCTCGACGTCGTGTTTCGAAAGATCTTACAACAATATATAATAAGCTTACGACAACAACACAACCATTAACGTCAGCAAGCAGAATCAATCAAGAAGAAAAGAAGTTACAATAATAAAAAAGAGACCAATAGTTATCTTGCTAAGCTTACGACAACAACACACCACTAACGTCAGCAGCAGAATCAATTAGGGTTAGGGACAATATAAAAAAGGAGGTCAACAGTTATTCTTGCTCGTCGCAATACTATACACGGATACAGCAGCAGCAGCAGCAGCTAAGGCACATCAACAAGTAAGGGGAATATTGAATCTCCAAAAATACCACAAAGAACAAAATCGAATAGTACAAAATCGAATAGCAATACGTCATTACCAGGTGCATCATTTTCAACGACATCGAGATCATCCACAATAAGTACTACTCCTCCGAAAAACCCCATTGGTACTGCTGCTCCGATTGCTGCTGCTGCTGGTGGTTATTCTAACTTTGTATGTGCTACACCACCCATACGTCCTCAACGTCGGGTATCTGAATTCTTTGTGTGGAAGTAGAAGATTCAGATTTTGAAGAAGATTTACTTGATGCACTTGCTGAAGAGGACGAAGAAGAACGAGAGAAAATACCTTAACCTACTACCAGCAGCAGCTAACGAGCTAGCCACTACAAAAACAACGGTGGTTGTTCATCCTCAAACTACAAACCAACATTATCAAGAATTGCATCAATAGAAAATATTCAAGTATTATCAAGAGATGCATCAATGGAAGATATACAAGAATTATCAGCAGACATATCACTATCATTATTATCATTATCATTATCTTTACCAGTGAAAGATACAGATACAAATCAACCACCTATTATTCCTATACGGCGAGGTTCAGATTATCATGTTCACAAAAACAGTAATAGTACTAAGAGTAAGAATATCATAGACGATAGTCTTAAATCATCATGTCCCATGATAGGATCGTCATTTTTATGTGATGATGAACTTGAATTCCATCTCAACAACAACAACATCTAAATGGCAACATTAAGATGATGGGTGGACGACGACGTTGTTGTTGCTAATACTAAAACTATGGCAACTTGTACAGACAGCATGACGTGATAAAAGCTACAGTACGCCACAACCGCCGTACAGTAATCTTGATAAATATCTTGATTCATTCATTCTTTTGATTCAATATGACTATTTTAGTAGTCCTATAGCAATAGCAATAGTAATAGTAATAATAATAAAATAATACAAACAAGTCTTGACAAGGACATGAAGATTTTGAAGCTTTCGACTGACTCACTCATTCCCATTCTCTGGTAGGCTCTTATCGCTCAAGTGGAATTATCGTGTTTGAATGTAGTAGATAAACGAAGGAAGTATATCTAATATCACGCCTACTACTGTATCTAAATAGTATTACTGCAAACGAAAGCCTTTCGTTTATTACAATAGTTTCAACTTTATTATATTCAGGAACTCTTTCCTCTATCGACCAGTTCAGTTCAGTTCAGTTCCTCCCTTTTCGTAAGGACACGGAAATTGCTTTGAGACATGTTCGTTCAGCAGCAGTAGCGGCTTGTTATTCGTGCTCTCCTTCGTTCCGCACTCTGTCTACAGGCAACACACATTACCTTTTCTATTTGGGGGTTTTCCTGAGAATTAGTGTTTATAATTAATTGATTTTTAAATCCAGAAAAGTGTAAATGGTTACTACAGTATAATTATTATTCCCCCCCAATTTGTATAGAGGGGGCCCCGAAAATAAAATGTATTTGGGGACACACAAATATTTTGGGACAAAATAGCCCCAAATGAATTCTCAATATAAAAACTAAATCATGCCCAAAATTTTACTAGTATTTGTTGGTCTAGTATATAATAACAACTTTAGCATCAAATATATACACCTAAAGAATTATTTTTTTAGAAAATTAAAGTATAAAGTTTACTACTGACCTATTGGATGGAAAATTGTTACATTCCTTAGTCTTGTAAGCCTACTGGTATCTCACAATGTAGGCTCACACACAGAACACATTTTAGGGACTAAAAATATATGTGTACACACAACAAAATATCTCGTATAAAAGGGTTGCAGAGGACAATACCAGATGGGGCGGGTGAACAAACATCCACATAGTGTACTAGAACATTGTTTTTCTCTCCCATCACTTTTCTGCTCCTTTGGTTGAGGAATAAAACTTGTTTTGCTAATGTGGTAGGCACACAACTAGCAAGATTTTTGATCAAAATGAACCACTAAATATCTCATTTGAAAGGGTTGCAGAGGACAGCATCAGATAGGTCAGGTGCACACACACATCCACATAGTGTACTAGAACATAATGTTTGCCTCCCACAACGTTTCTGTTCCTGTGGTTGAGGAATAAAATTCATCTCACACTGTTATGGCAGGCACACAAACAACAAGATTTTGGATCAGAAAAAATGAACACAAAAAATCTCATATAAAAGGGTTGCAGAGGACAACATCAGATGAGTCAGTTGCACAAACATCCATATAGTGTACTAGATTATTATGGTTGCCTCATACCACTTTTCTGCTCCTTTGGTTGAGGAATAATACTTGTTTTGCTAATGTGGTAGGCACACAAAAAACACCATGATTTTTGGTCAGAAAAAATGAACACAATAAATCCCATATAAAAAGGTTGCAGAGGGCAACACCAGATGGTTCAGGTGCATAAACATTCATTTAGTGTACTAGAATATTATGTTTGCCTCCTACAACTTTTTTCTTTCTGTGGTTGAGGAATAAAATTCATCACACTGTTATGGCAGGCACACAAACAACATGATTTTGGATCAGAAATAATGAACAACAAAATATCTCATTTGAAATGGTTACAGAGGACAACACCAGATGGGGCGGGTGCAATAGCATTCACATAGTGTATTAGAACATTGTGTTAGCCTCCCACAACTTTTTTGTTCATGTGGTTGAGGAATTAAATTCGTTTTACTAATGTTGTAGGCACACAAATAACTAGATTTTTGATCAAAATGAACCACGAAATATCTCATTTGAAAGGGTTGCAGAGGACAGCACCAAATGGGTTGGGTGCACTAGCATCCACATAGTATATTAAAACATTATGTACACCTCCTGCAACTTTTCTGTCCATCATCACTTGACTAAAGTAATTCTGATTGGTATCATTTTTATCTCACAAATTCTCCAGTGAAGTTTGGAAATTGGAATATTAAACACCTTTGATTAATAAAATTAATAACTTCTCCTTGGTTCTAGAACCAGCATGGGGCACCAAAATAACACCCAGTCATTCGTCCCATACCCATAGGGGATGAACCCAGGTTCATGATCCCTCATACATACCTTATTCTTGCCTCCAGATCACAAACATTGCAGATGATGAATAACTTCTCCTTAGGTGAATAATAAGATGAATAACTTCCCCTTAGGTTCCAGAACCAGCATGGTGCACCAAAATACCACCCAGTCATCCATCTCATACCCATAGGGGATGAACAAAGGACCATGATCCCTCATACTTACCTCATTCTTGCCTCTAGAACACAAACATTGCATTTCGGCCAACATGTCATATTTCCATGCCCAAAAGTACCATTCAGAAATAGGCTGCCACAACATCAAAAAAATGAACTGGACCATGGTTTTAACATCCAGATACCTTCCATATATGTATATGGTCAAAATACAGTAACAATACTTGGAACATTTGCCATATTGGTGGGGTGGGGGGTGGGGAACAATAGAATAGATATAAAATGGCCCAAAATGCACACATTGGAAAAACATTTGAGATGCTACCGTGCCCATACCAGGTATGCTGAGTCCCAAATAAAATAGCTAGACATTAACCTAACTCATAAAAGTTTTGGATTATATCATTTCTTCAGGTAACCATCCATATATTTGGGTGTGTGGTTAAAACTCACCGCTATTAAAACACACAATTTCTCAAAGTGCCAAGTGCGCGTGTAATTAATACTGTGATGCACCATCAATACATACCTAATAACCTAGAAAGATTGTATGGAGCTCAGCATTATACCTATGGGTACAAGGTCCAACTATTGCTTAGGGCTCTAGGGAGGTTAGGAAGGTGTAAGGGTGTATCAAGCCCCCAAAAGGGTCATTTAGTCCCCAAACAGGTTTTTCCTCTTTAGCACCCACATCAGCATGGTCCTACCCATGGCTTGCCAAGTTTATATTCCCTTTGGTGTATATGATATGGTCAACCCCATGTGCTTCCTTTTGGACAATACATCTTTTTGAGTGTGTACTAGTTCACATACCCCCTCAAATGGGCCATTTTCCCATGTCCTAGGCTGCAGCACACCCTTTACTACCTTCCAGTGTGAAGAACACATACCTAGCACTCCAAAGCCCAGTCCCAGATCATACCATCTGATTGGGACTTTATACATGCTAGGATGGGTTAGAATGCCAGAAGGTGGAGTGGTACAAGTAGCAAGTGCCACAGGACACGATTTAGTGTTTTCGCGTTATTTAGAATAAGAACTAAATAAGTAAAGGTCTGTCCTTTGACTAGAAGTTTAAAGTGTTACTAATTAAGTACTTTTTTTTGAAGAAAGGCGAAAGAGAAGAAACAAAAGATCGAATCTTGTGCATGTCATGTTTTTGTTGTGATTGCTTGCATGTGACAAGAATCAAGAGACCGCCTTCTTATTTGAGTGAATCGAATCAATCGAGTAGTACAGTAACGGCGTTAGAGCACCACTAATTGTTCCACTAGTCTGTTAGAGTACAAGTATCTTCGCTACTGCTAGCTAATAAGGATCTCATGCATCAAGTAAAGGCTTTTAAAATAAATAAGGATCTCATCCAACAGATAGAGTAAAGAACAGAACAAGACATCGATTAGTGTGTGTATATTTTACCCAAGCAGACTGGAAGGTTACTGAGATTACTTATTGTTTCCTCTCTTTTTTGTTATCGTCGATCTAGCTAGACTAGACTAGCTAGTACAGTACGGTAGGAATTCCATTAGTAACACAAACAAACAATCAATCGTCCTGGCTGGGTTCAAAAAAAATAAAGCGAACATAAAATAACATATTATTCGCATACCACACAAAATTTAAAAAAAAAATGAATTTCTTCACAACGAAATTCCTGTCATCCAAAAAAGATGCAGGCGTCGGCGGAACAGCAGGTTTAAGATCAGGACTACTACCAGCAGGTGGATCAAATAATGGATCATCAAATGGATCATCATCATCATCATTAGGAGTAGTAGGTGGTATGACAAATATTGTCATGAGAGTATCCAAAAGTTGGGATATTAAAATGCCACCACCCACCAAGACTGTATTAGGACTTGGAATAGATGGTGGCATGTTTGATAATCGTATGATTGATACAGGTATTGGACATTTTAATCTAATACAAAGAAAACGTAAAATTATCATAGGAATTCATGGTCCTGATGGTGAAGCAGAAGGCGTTGGTGGTGTAGTAGGTGATGATGCATCATCTTCTGGTTCTCTCTCTATGCATAATGCTGAAGAAAATTCGTCCAGTGGAAGAAGTATGCTTAGTAAAGGAATTGATTTAAGTTCAGAATTGAAAGATGATGATTTAATTGTTATACGTATATTAAAACCAAGACGTGGTCGATGGGGTATACATAAAGATTATACAGAAGAAAGTGATGAATCAGAATCAGAAAGTGATCATGAGAATGAGGATGGGGATGAGGATGAGGATAGTGAAGAGGTGGGCGAAGACGAGGACGGTGATGATTTTTGTAACGATACATGCTCGTTTCTTACATCATCGAAATCGAAACGAAAAATGGAAACAACCAAAAAATCAATCAAAAAGAAAAAATGGTTACAGGAGGTATTAAAGGAACAACGTGCATCAAATAATACAAGTACACATTATCATGGTGGCAGTAATACAAAATACACTATTAGTCGTGAGGATACAGAATGGATTGAATATCGCAAATTTGGTTTAGATGAAATCAATCCAGATGATATACAATATCGAAAAACGTGGGAGGCAACAATTGGTATAGAAAAATATCGAGAACGACGGAAATTGATTTTTAATTCTCAAGCGGAAGCAATTGAATTTAAATTAGAAATTGATACACTTCGAACATTATCCAAACATCGTGCAACACAACGTTTGCATGCCTATAAGAAATTACAATTACAAATTAAATCACAAACAAAAAATCGTCTATCATTAATAAATTCAAAAGCAAAATCTGCAACTCCAACTGCTACTACTGATACAGATCAAAATGATACTCATCATCATCCAAAGCAAATGATCCAATCAATCTCACGACCACTTAACGATTTGGTGCATGTACTTAATCCAGTAAATATTGTTTCTACTGCATTGAATTTATTACCATTTGAAGCTGTTAGTATGAATCCACACGGTACAACTGGTGTAGCATTGCAACAGGAACAGCAGGAACAGCAACAGCAACAACAATGTTGCAATAATAATCAACCATCTGTAGATAACAATTCGAGGACGACGACGACGATGGATGATAATATAGAACTTCATGATGATATCAGTTTATTAGTTGAAATTGTATCGTGTAGCGATTTACCTGTTGCTGATATAACAGATTCCACAGATCCATATGTGGTTGTTTTCTTGGGTGTTAATGCTATACATAAAACTGAGTACATACCGAAAGAGTAAGTTTCCTTGTGTACTACCTATTTTGGTTTGTTCTGTGTTGTATTCCTATTCTGTCTGTCTTACAAACTATATTTTCTTCCTTTTTACATCGCAACAACAACAAAACAAAACAAACAAACATTTTATACTTTAGACTCAATCCGGTTTGGACGGTCCATAATGGTTCATTATTTATGGTATCATGTTCGGCAGAAGAATTTTTTTCATTTAGTTATGGATTAGTATTTTGTGTGAAAGACTTTGATCTTGTTGGTTTGAAGGATCGAATTGTTGGCCGGTACGTACTATATATTATACGCTTACATTCAGTTGGGATTTTTTGCTTGTTTTGGTTTTTATTTAGTTTTGATGGTATCTATTCCTACTCCTCCTTCTTATTTTCTTTTGATTTGATCTGTTTCTTTTTTACCTCTTTCTTCTCAACTGTTATGCACTACCACCAGTGCTGAATTGACGCAGGAACAATTATTATGTATGGATGGAGAACGTGTTGCTGTTGAATTGGACATACCACAAGACATATTAGACCATCCATCCAATCGTATTAATCTAGGTAAAGATCGTATATATAGTAGTAAAATATACTTACGTGTTCGTAAAGCAACACCCGAAGATAAAAGATTTATTATGACATTCAATGATATTAGACGATCCAAACGTGAGGGTGTATATACTGATACATCATTCAAAGCCAATGCTGATTGGTTGGGCGTGTTAAAACGTGAATCGAAAAGAATTGATGATGTTGAAGTGGTAAGTACAAACGAAAAATTGAATAATGATTTGACAGCGCGTATAAATAATTGTGGCGAGAAGATACTATGTCACTATACTTTCACAACTCGTCTAATTTCTATGGTTTATGTCTGTCTCTCTCTCTTTCTCTCTCTCTCTTTCTCTCCTTCTCTTTCTTTGTTTTATTTACCTACTTTAAAACCCTCTATATGTATCTAGCATCGTGTGAAACCGGGTCCCGATCCAAACCGTCCTACAGAAGAAACGAAATGGATGAGTAATTCCCAGCTAGACAAGGAAATGCTTAAGCCCTCACATGCATGGGTAGATTCTGGTAGCGGAACGCTTGGGAAGATTTACATTGAGGTACTAAAATGTGAGAATTTACCAAACATTTTTCTGAATCATAAAATTGCAAGTGAAAAGTCAAAGACCGATGCATTCTGCTGTATGGTATTCGAGGATGCGATTGGTTACACCGACGTTATTAAAGATGCAACCCATCCACGATGGATGCCATGGTCACAGAGAGCATTTGCCTTTAATATGTGAGTTTTACTTGTGATTGTTTGTTTGCTTGCGAATTTAACAAGTGCTTATTTGGGGCATACCAGACCACAGTACGTGAAGGTCAAAATCGGAATCGGAATTTTCCTAACGTGTAAATGTCTTCATTACTATTTGCCTCTTATGTAAATGGAAGAGCCCACCCAAGTTCCAATCTTATGATTGGAGTCTTCGATTATGATATCACTGGCTACCATTACCCGTAAGTACATAATTAACAAACAAGTTGTTGAGAAGCGAGTAGAAGGACTTGGCGTCTAACTTTCGTTTTTGTTTTTCTTCCGTTTTTTTTCGGAAAATCCCACTCTATATACATAGCATCGGACGGGTGTCTGTAAACCTCACGAACCACGCTTCAGGGACCGAATACGTATTATCCTTTGATCTATACAGATCTGCTATGTTAGACAATGATCGTCAGCCCGATGGAAGAATTACGATTCGTATTCGAATAGATTTTCACGACAATCGACTTTCAGCAATAAAACTTCCTGATATCCATACACTAAATCTCCCAAATAGGTTTGATTTCATGACGGTGTATTACGTCTGTCATGGCGACGAAGATATGGACAGGTTTTCATTGGAAACACTCTATGCGTATCAAGCTGAGCTTGAGTCGCATTTAGGACACATTTATCAGATTAAAAAAGCCGTTCTAGTTGTAATATTTTGGAGAGGGTAAGTGTCGTCAGTCGTCTAAGGGAATCAATCCACTCAATCGCTTTTCGCTTCTCAAATCTTTTCATTCTGTTTCTATTCCATTTCTCTAATCCGCCGATTTATCAATTATAACAGACATTTTCCCCTAAAAATTACGGAACAGAATTTAATCTTCCCATACATTCTAGCGTTGCATTTCTTATGGGGATAACTCTTGTTGAAAATCTGAATCTAATGCCATCCTTTTTATTTTTTTCCATAGCATGGTTTTTGATGGCTACCTACGAAGCATCGATGAAGCATCCATCTCCATGGGCTGGCAGCATTACACTCAAACAGATGTATTTGTCTGCAATCTATGGGAAAGCTTTTCCCGAGTCTATTGCTGAATATGAAACGAAGCTGCTGTCCGTGCATACAACGAAGAATTAAAACAACGATACGAAGAAGAGCAAGAACTGCTGAAGCAGCGGCAAGAAACCGCAAGACAGTTAACAGAATTATATGGACGGGGTGCGACCGAGCCTGATGATCTTTCTGCCGAACGCTTTACGAAAAAGGATGTTAATATAGTGAATGACATGTTATACTCGGTAAATCCTCTAGCAGCTTCGTTGCTACCAATACAGCAAATGCTGGGACAGATAGCATCTTACATTCGAATTCTTCGCTCAATTGTGTCTTGGGATGAAAGAATCAATGCATTTTTAATCTTAAATTCTTCTATTGCTGTTGGTGTCATATTTCTGTTCATACCATGGGGCTGGGTTGCTCGATGGTTCTTCAGATTGACAATATGGATTTTTCTTGGTCGTAAGTTCTTTGTTTGTATGTTCCTAGTTTTGTTGATGTTGATGTTGTTTCTTCTATAATTCTATGGTGGTTTCCCTCAGTGCGGAGTGATTGATACTTCTTTACCTATTCATTCTTACAACCCATTCCTTTTTATTTCGAAATAGCTTGGATGAAATTGGTTGACTTATACGTTTTACCAAAGATATTTGGAACAGAACTAGACAAGGACAAGATGCTCGCCAATTTTGCAAAGGACAAACTTGATTCAATTGGCATAACAAAAGAAACAATCTTGAGGAAGCGAGAAGATGTTTACAAACAACAGGCTATGAAACGTTATATGGTACGCATAATAAAATTATTTGGAATTGATATAGATGAAATATCTCTCATTATTTGTTTTGGTTTCTCCTGTCCGTCCTACCCCTCTTCTCTCTACTCTTTACTGTATACTTCCTTATTAAAAGTTTGGTAAGTATTCTGTGATGGTACCACGATTCAAGGATTATCGTTATTGCGATACTCCCTTACCAGAATCGAGTGCCACTCCTGTACTAGAAGCCATAAAAATTGTAACAAACAAGATATCTCCTGGACAGACTTTGACTGGTGAAATGATTCCTACGTGGGGTGATGGATTGGATAAGAAGAAATTGAGCAAAGAAAAGAAAACTAACTAAGGCTTCACATTACTTTTTGATGACAATTAGAATAGAACAAAGAGAAAAAACGATATGTGTTTCATAACTTATGGTAGGCAGAGCAATACAATTGCGTCTCGAAGGCAGCACATTTTTTACCTCATTCGTCCAGCGCACAATTCAAACGCGCTACAGTGTATCGCGTGGAATTTTCAGTATATGAAAGGACGAAATGAGTCCAAGTGTTGCTCTGACGAGTCAGAGCAAAACGAGTCCTTGATTGAGTCGATACACGGAACATGATGAAAAAGAAAAGACGAAGGCGAAAAAAAGCGAGCAGGATGGAAAAATCTTTTTTATGAACAACCATTTTTTACCTCATTCGTCCAGCGCACAATTCAAACGCGCTACAGTGTATCGCGTGGAATTTTCAGTATATGAAAGGACGAAATGAGTCCAAGTGTTGCTCTGACGAGTCAGAGCAAAACGAGTCCTCGATTGAGTCGATACACGGAACATGATGAAAAAGAAAAGACGAAGGCGAAAAAAGCGAGCAGGATGGAAAAATCTTTTTTATGAACAACCGTGTTTTGTTGGTGCATTAGTATTGTTTAGAACAACAGTTGCGGTTCATATATTTACAAATACGGCCATATTATATAGCAAAGAAAGTTTAGAACGTTCCATAAAATAATAAGTTATAAAGATACCATTTAACCTACTAGAGTGTAGTAGTCGTTTTTACCAGGATATATAATATTATGTACTAGTAGGTTATCCTGCTGCTGAATATATAATGGTAAAAATGGTTCTTTCTTATCTTCAATTGTCATGCCATCCAATGAAATAAATCCGTTGCAGATCCGTAGTAAGTCTTTAGAAGATGACGATATTCTTCTGCGAGGAATACTACAAGAACTTGAGGAAGTTGCTAAATTTGTTGTAGTTCCGCCACCAACAGTCGCTCTTCTGCTGCCATTGAATGAACATTGTGGGAAGATACTAGCGGTACTATTTCATCTGGAATTAGTTGAGGAAGAAGAAGCCGACCAACATCCAATAGTCGCGAACAAATCATATCAATTAAAAACGCGTTTTAAATTATATTTTCGTGAGCGTGTACGTTTACATGCTGGAAATAAAAAAGGTTCTTCATCATTCAATATGTACTAAAATCTTCGGTCAAGCTCAAACAAAAAGGATACATTGACTGTCCTTTATTTTACGGTTGCCCCTACATGGCCGATTTTCTTTCCTACTTGCCAGTCGTAAACTCTGTTGAAGCTCAACGTACTTAGTCTCGCCGTCGAGCACGAAAATATCACCCAAAACATGCGACTATCGATTGTATTAGGTAAATTAGGGGGAAAAATGATGGGAGTAAAAACTATTGGACGAATCGATACTACAAGCAGTACGTACTTAGTTCTGTCGACGCGTACGAACATATCAACCAACACCTGTTCGATACTATGAGCTTCCACATACGACTGGCCTAATTAGTGAAGAAAATGGGGCCTCCAGGGGCAAGTGTAGAATTAAACTATTGGTATCTTTCGATTACATACGCGTTGTTAATCAATCAGTCAATCAACACACTCCCACTATATAGCAATATCACGGGCCCATACCCGATCAAACGCAACGGTTTTTTACACAATTTCTACTCATCGTTAGTTCAATCTTATTCATCTTGGGTAAGTCTCAAGTATCCCACGTGTTTTTCTGTTTGTGTTTGCGGTTGTATGCGAGTGACTGAGTGAATGAGTGACTGAGTGATTGATTGAGCGATTGATTGATTGATTGACTGAGAGAAGGAAAGAAAGAAAGAAAGAAAGGAAGAGAGAGAGAGAGAGAGAGAGAGGATTCTACTGGATTGGATTGGATTGTATTCAATTCCACATAAAACGTTAACATTTTTATTTTTTGCGGTTCTCGTCACAGTCAAGCGCCCATTCACGTGTGTGTGTGTGAGAGAGAGAGAGAGAGAGAGAGAGAGAGAGAGAGAAAAAAGCGTATTCAATTTCGGTTCCGATTTCGAATCAAAACATAGTATAGCTAAACTCCCATTCGGGTCGTCCTTGGTTTCGTCTCGCCTTTTTGAAGACGACCCGTTGCTAGTCAAGCAACAGCATTCTCTCATCATCATTTTCTTCTTCTTCTTCTTCTTCTTCTTCTTCTTCTTCTTCTTCTTCTTCTTTCTTACAAGATTTAATTCAATCACACAGTAGAAATTAACAGTGAAATTCTTTTTCGTTTGGTCCATCGTTCTTCTTTTGATTGCAACTGCCACGACAACGGTAGAAGCATCCATTCGTGGAGCGAGACAAGATGAGCACAAGCAACAAGATCAAGTCCGTCATAGTCATCGTCGTCTTTCCCTCCCTGTAGATACAGAGAAAACATTGTATAAAAAATATACACGATGGGAAGATGGACGTGATGATGAAGTATGGTGTTGCGAATCTACAGAAGGATAAACTATGAAAATAGATGAAGGACTTGATACATAATCAATATCAGTAGCGAATGCAAGTCATCGCCGAAGTAGATGATATAGCTGTGCTACTTTTGGAACAAAAGTTACATTGCTTGGAATTTGGTACTTTTAGAACAAAAGTTACATTGCTTGGAATTTGGTGGTTGTCACTATCAATTCTTCTCTCTCTTTGCTCTCAGGAGTACAGTTCTCTCCGAAACTTCACCAGAAACTTCAACTTATTTGCACCACCATAACAAGTAAGTAACGAAAAACTTAGTACTATATATAGTTTGGAAGTAACCAATTACTTCGCTCATAGTTACTTCCAAACTATCTAGAGTACTAGGCCATTTTGAATATTTGGGGAGTACTTTTCTATTTACGGCTGATGACATGCTTGGAGTGGTTTCAAAAGAATGAGACGTCCTCCAATTTTCAAAGCACACTTAGGATTCCTGCTATTGATTGCTGTTGTTTAATTGAGAAATTCAAATTCCAACATCATGATACATCGTGACATCATAATAGGACTCAAAGCAGTAGAAAAAGCCTAGTAAATTCTCCAAGTCAAAATCGAACATCAATCATAGGCTTGTGTGATGTGTTCGAACCATCGCACTTCATTGTCTCATAATTCTCATAACCTATATTATGCTGTCTTTGAAACGCAATTCTTGTCAGTTACAACGCCAATCAATCAACTCAATCATCTGGATTGACCATAGTGAAGAGAACGCGTAACGTATTGACTATCAATATGACTACAAAAGAAGAAGACGATATTACTGCAAGATGATGCTGGAAAATGCTGAGCGGTATCTCTTCACCGCAAGTTGCTCATAGGACTGACTCAAATATTTGAGATGAAGCTTTTGACTCATTTGATTTTGTAGCCATTGCTGATTTACGATTTTTTAAAATCGAGGATGTACTAACTTAGTATCGCGTAATAACTAATATAATTTCAAATTGTGTACAATTTACTAATAAACTCAGATTTTCCAACTACTTATTCCAATATATATGTATTATTATGCTAGTTTAAGTGCTGGCATAATATTGCAATGTAGTGTAGTTTTACCACGCTTTATTGCTCGATAGAAAAGGTCACTTTTATAACTCGGTGGCAAGTTAATTATGCTAGTGAACATGCAGTAGTACAAACAACTTCAGCAGTACCACAAGAACCTTCACAAATGAAAAGGGCGGGAGGGAAAAAAGCAGTTGCTAAGCAAGCGACTTCGCATGTAGATGACACTGTAACACATGCAGCTTCACAAGCTGCCTGCGCTACAATATCGCCAGCGTTGTCAATAAAGATCGAGCAAGTGACAAAATTTGCCACAGGACCATCGGCAAAAAGGCTTTCAATGGTTAATACATCATTTTGATTTGGAGACTGTTCAATATCGTAACTGATTCCACCACCGGCCATCATTGGATTTGAAAAGATAGCTACCAAAGGTTTGGCAAGGGCCATATCTTCATCATCACTGGAGACAAATGTGATAGCAGCATTTGGAGATCCTTCTGGGAAGAAACGTGGAAAATCTAGAATAAACTCCGAGGTAGATAATTCCTCTTCATCTCTAAACGGAATCTCAGCAAACTGAAAGGTGTTACTGATATCATCAGTAACCAGCTTGGCTTGGCCATCTCCAATCAATGTGAGTCTACAGTTCATTCCCGTTTGAACAAATAAATTCTTCTTTTTTAAAGCTTCATTTTCGCAGGCAGATTTTCCAGCAATGGCTTGGCCGCATACCTCTCCAATTGCGCTGTTATCCTTGTCATTGTTGCCTACTAATGTCGCAATCTCTTCAACCAACGTTGTCAATGTATCGATACGAATGTTCAACGCATCAATAGTTTCTTCAAATCTTTTTTCACGCTGGTTGGCACCTTTGTCACCTTTGTCACCTTTGTTTGCCTTCAAAGTACGACCAACAACGGTCAAAGGAGAAAGTAGCATCGCTGCAACAAAAACACTATTCTTAAAAAGCATATTGAGAGAAATTTACTTGAGAATTTAGATAGTAGAAAATTGAAGTGTTTCAGAGTTTGTCTTTCTATTTTTGTGAGTACAATATTAACATAATTCGTTCCTATTGTCAGTCTATTTCTCATTTTAGCTTGCTCAGCAACTCTTTAAATTTGGCATCACCGAAGATTGATCACCGAAGATTGCTTTAGCATTCTTACTGTAAGTAAGATCGTCTTCGTACCTACCTGTTGGCACGAATGAAATATCATACGGTTTATTCTGTGTTTGACAGAAAGAAGGCTGCAGTAGGCGATGTCGTAGGCGATTTCGTAGGCGATGAATTAGGTGATGCAGAAGGCGATGCAGTAGATCGTCACGATGTGACAGGTTGTTGAAGCTAATAATACGAACACTGAGTGTCACACTTATTATGGAAAGAACAATTACATGCAAAGGAAAGGAAAGGAAGGAACAATTAGGAATAATGTAACTAATGATGCGAACACTGAGTGTCACACTTATCATGGAAGGAACAATTACATGCAAAGGAAGAAACAATTAGGAATTAAATACTGTACCGTATCACAATTTTAAGCGAAGTTTTAGTCCGATACAATTTTCGGTCAATCTCAGACAAAAACCAATACTATATATTATGAACGCGACTTCACTGATATGACTAAAGGCCTAAGTAATGATGCAAACCGAGTCGACGAACGCCCGTTCTCTGGGGATCAAGAACCATTAGGCATTTTGTTGGGGATAAATGTTAATATAAAAATCATTACCGTATGAGGACTATCAAAATTTGCATCTGATTTAACCGCTACAATGCCATTACCAACAGGTGGTTGCGGCGGTATTGGTTCTCAGCCTTGTTAGACTTTGAACAGAATCGAATCAATCGATTTGCTTTCATCTTGCACACGTTTACCGGTCCTCGTGCAATTTTCACTTTTCATATATATATATAATATTATAATATTTGTTATTAATTAAAAAAAAGTCTGTTAAGTAACTATTTTAATTTTCATATATATTTTCTTGTTATTAATTAAAAAGAACAATTTTCAGTTAATATTTTGCTAGCTAGCTACAGTACTTGATACGTTTCACAAACTATGGACGAAACAGATGCTATTAATCTTAATATTAATATACTAAGAGTTGTTACTCACTTCCCTATACCCTTTTGAATACGGACCTTTCTTCCGAAAGATGGTTATTCTTATGTAGATATCTGTACAGTAGTAGAAAAATTTACGCAATAGCGGCGCGGGCGAATTTATCGTTGTTGGACGAAGAAGGAAGTACGATATTAGACAGGGATAACAGAACATGTTTTAGTGATATAAGCAATTAGTTTAAGAAGTACATGTTTATGTTTTCTAAGATCTAAACTGAAGGTAGAACAAGATGAATGAAATGATAACCTATATATAAATGTTATTATGTTGATTCTGGTCTTGCTCTACTGTAGATACTATGCTATTTTCGTATTTGATTCTTTATTTACCCGACAATCACAACCTAATAAGATACGTTCTGTTCCATCTTTCATCTACCGGTGTTGACGACTGTACGCCCGGCTGTAGTTGTTAGCTATTACGAAACAACTCCTACGTTAGTAATGACAAACAGTAACGCCCACCAACCCTCTCCTTGACAACAAATCAATGTTTTCATATACCAATCGTATCTGCAATGATTGACGCAAAATATTCTACTTCATCTATTAGATCTCTTGTTTCTACGACGGCAGTCGAAGAGGCATTATTAGTAGTACCACTGCCACCACCACCGGTCGTATCGGTTTTAATTCGTTTCGTAGGACGTCCTTCTTCTTGCTGTTCTTCTTCTTGCTGTTTTCTATCGTCCTTTTGCTTATCATCATCCATATCATCATCATCATCAATAATAAATGGAACGAAATTAATTGATTTTCTTATGGGAATACTTGATGGTGATTGTTCAAGTTCAACTTTAATGTTTGCGCCATATACAGTTAGTCCACCTCCTCCTCGCCCGTCAGTTTTATCATTTTCATTACCAGTATCATTATCGTCATCAATTATACTACAACAAATCCCAAATCGTTCTTGTTCCGCAATAGAATGTTTTATTCTTTCACCAGATATATCAGTAGTCCACGACGTATGTTCAACTAATTTTGAATCAAGTAATAAACTTGGTGGCGGGGCTGTTAAAAATGATGATAATACAATTTTATTTTTGTTATTATTATTGTTTGCATCGACGACAGTTGTCATCATTTTGATATCAATTTCTTTTATTAGATCAAGTTTACCACCCGACATTTCTGGTGATGAATCAATACCTGATGCAACATTTAATGAAACAATTGACAGTCCATACAGTACAGACATACCACAGCATGTCATTAATGAAACTTTGACATCCTTACATGCTAATCCGATCGCACGTTTTCGTAAACTTGGACTATTATTCTCATCCGAATCGTTCCAGGAATGTATCCCAACACCAGTACGTTGTCCTAATACATTCATTGATCTACATAATGAGTCAAACGAGTCACGTACAAATCTACCAGAATTAAATATTGCCGCTTGATTTCGACTACTACTACTACGATGTTTATTATTTTTAGCAAGTGTTGCAATTCGAAGTAAAGTTGTATCACTTGCAGCACGTGGTACATCATTACATGCCATATATTGTAGTAAAGGTGTACTTCGTGAAAAGATTGGTACAAATGATCCGGTACGTGAATCACACGCTAATCGAAACAAAACCACAGGTTTTTTCGACGATGATGATGATGATGATGACGTTGCTGACGTTGATAATAATAAATTGGCATCATCATCACCCTTTCCATCATCGCCGGAAGAAGTATCGTCTTCAGCAGTGTAGTATTGTATATTAGCAGCAACAATAATACTACCCTTTTCAACTTTTAATGTTATCCATGATGGTAATATACTGCTTCGTGTAGAAGACCCACCTGACGTTGACGTTAATAGTGCATTTACCATAGCATAACATTTCCTTTCAGCACATAATAATGTTGCTGCTAATAATGCTTCACTTGCACTTAATGCAAATGGATTTGATGTTGCTTCTAATAAATCTTGTATTGTGGATCGAACATGATTATGATTGCTGTCATTATTATTATTATTATTATTCGAATGGTTCACAATCGAATCTGCACCACTTAATGATACTTTAATACCAACATTAATTTCAAATCGAATTGATAATGTGAATCGATTAGTCACAGTAGGATTATTATGTACCGATCGTGATACAGTCGATACAGAATCATCACCAGCAGCTACTGATGATGCGCCACCTGTGCCGCCTGCGCCGCCTGTTGTTGTTGTTGATGACGGGATTGTTGATGAACGTTTGTTATTATTGTTACTATTCTTCTTTCCTTCATCTTCATCGTTCTCATCATTCTCCACGATCTCTTCATCGTTATACAAATCCGACATAGATGGTGGACCGTAACGATCATCCACAGTCCAAAAACTAATAGACATAATACCTAATATTTTACTATTTGGTCTATTATCAAAAAATTGAACTGGTGTCACAACAATATTACTATTTGTTATGGAAGATTTATTATTGACATTCGGTGGTCCACTCCGACCTTGATAGGCGCCATAACTTTCACCACTATTACTGTTACTACTGTTACTGTTACTGTTACTATTATAATTACTTTGATTATTTTGATTACTACCCCAATTCCCTTTTGCTAATGATTTTGCTTGTTCTGATAATATTTCTAATTGCCATGATAAACTAAAATATTGTGCCACACGAAATAATGCATTTAATGGTCGTGCTACTACTACACGACGTCGTGATGATGATGGTAGTTGTTTTGGTACTAGTATAGCTTTTTTGGCTTTATTATCGTTCTTCAATTTTAATTTTCGTTTCATATTCTTTTGTTTAATATATAATTCTTCTTTGGACATTGCTAAGGAACATAATCGATGTAAATTGTATCGTTGTTTATTATTTGGATCTAATTGATGATTGGATTGTCCTGTCTTTGCTTGTGCATAAACATCCACACTAATTAGTGTCCATTGTGCTTCTTGTGGTTCATCTTCAATTTCTTCTAAATCGGCCTTCTCTTTATCAGTTGTTAATACTGTTAACACAGCTTCTAATGGATATACTGTTTTAGTTTCACCAGTACCACTATCAATGGTTGTCTTTGGTTTGCCATATATTAATCGTACAATACCATCACCACGTAATATAATTTTCCATGGTTGTATAGATGCATTCAAAGAACATGATGATGATGATGATGAATTCGCTAGAGTAGTAGACTTATTTTTATTTTTGTAGTAACCAACTTCACCCAATAATAATTTTCTACGTACTGCCATTGACCAACGTTCGGATACTTCTTTTTTTGACCAATGTTTTTCTTTGGATATTTCATAACGATCAATTTCTAATTTCAAATCACTAGGTAAATCATACCAAAATGATGATGCTTTTCCTTTTCCTCCTTCTTCTACTACACCACCAACTGAGGTACTCGTAGTAGGACTACACATAAAATCTAATGATCCATATATATCATGTGGACCTTGTCTTATACTAAACAAACGTCCATGAAAGAAATATAAGGCATCTTGACATTCATCATTTTGTATCCATGCTGTTCGTGCGTGTGTTAATGCATTCATTGATACGTTCACATAATTTGTTAAATTATATTTATTAGCTTGATCTTGATCCTGATCACCAGCACTATTCGATACAGTCAATGCTGCTACGTGTGTTAATGCTTTGGAATGTGTTGCCAATCTATATGATAATTCATGACGACGATTGACAAACGACAGATTCGACATTTTATCTTTCCTTTTACCTTGACTATTATCAGGCGGTGAATCATCATCACCTGGTCCTCCTCCTGTCGCACCACCACTACCACTACCGCCTGCAATAATTTGAACTAATTCACCATGTGCCATATCATATAGATCACGATATAAACTATCGGTACATGCCATCACCACACTGAGTAAAGGTGCTGTCATAAGTGATCCATCCTCCGGATTTAATATTAATTCTAGTTTTTGTGGTTGCAACTTTCCTCCTGCTACTTGAGTTAGTTGTTGTTGTTGTTGTGCTGTTGTCGGTAGTAGTGAAACTGGTGCGGGAATTGCTGCTGCTGCCGTTGTGGCTGCCATAGCTGCAGTAGCAGTCGCAGCAGCATCAGCTGGTGAATTGGTTGTACTACTATTCATGATACTCTTTTTTCTGCTACGACTGCTAATGCTGCTATTGCTACTGAATTGTTTTGTTTTTTTTGATTTGATCTCAGCTTTCTTTTTGGTTTTTGGGCTACCGTATTGGCTTCGGTTTTGTTTAAATTTCGAATTGAATGAATCAAATCAAATCAAATCGAATACAATAAAATGGAATGAAGTCTCTTACTCAAATTAAATCTGAATCTAAATCCAATCTCAGCTTTCTTAATCTCTCTCTCTCTCTCTTTTTCCCTTCCTCTTTTTTTTAAAAACCCTCGTTTTCGTCTCTAGAACATCAACCTACTGTAATGCTGCAACACTTTAATTCTGTAGGCGATGCGATGTTGTTTTGTTATTGTTATTGTTATTGTTCAACAGAATCTAAATCCAATCTCAGCTTTCTTCTTTTTTCTTCCAATCTTCTCAAATCTCTCTCTCTCTCTCTTTTTTTTTTCCTTCCTCTTCTTTTACTACCCTCGTGTTCCTCTCTAGTACATCAACCTACTGTGATGCTGCCAACACTTTAATTCTGTGTGGGCGATGCGATGTTGTTTTGTTTTATTGTTATTGTTATAACAAAGAGGGAGGCGGGATGCTTTGTTTTGCTTTGCTTTTACTTCCCTGCCTGCCTGCCTGCCTGCACTTCTTGGTTTTGGTTTGTAATCCTACAGTAGAATGAATATGTAGAGTGAGGAGGATGTTGGATGTCGATGATGGCTGATGTTAATGATGTTGATTGGCTGAGTGAGTTGATGAGTGAGTTTGTGCGTGAACGATGCATCAATTGTTCATGTTTCATTTTTTTTTTTTCTTGCGTTGCGAAAAGTACCAAGCCAAAGGACGGTACAAAAAGTTGATCCCTAAAAAAACCTTCCGTTTGGATATATTATTTACGAAGGACGGACCGGACCGTACGGTAATGTACAGTCTGCTCGCGTTAACAAATACAAAATAACTAATATGTACTGTACACTCTCTTTACACCTGATTCGGGACTAAATGGCCTGTAGTGGGTCCCGCGTAGTGACTTATTGATATAAGAACTAAATCATGCCCAAAATTTTACTAGTATTTGTTAGTGTAGTATATAATAACAACTTTAGCATCAAGTATATATATATACCTAAACAGTCATTTTTTTGGAAAATTTAACTATGAACTTTACAACTGACCTGTTGGATGGAGGAATGTTATATTCCTTAGTCTTGTGAGCCTACTGGTATCTCACAATGTAGGCTCACACACAGCACCCATTTTAGGGATTTAAAATGTATGTGTACACACAACAAAACATCTCATATAGAAGGGTTGCAGAGGACAATACCAGATGAGCCAGATGCACAAATATCCATATAGTGTACTAGATAATTGTGTTTGCCTCCTACAACTTTTTTGTTCCTGTGGTTGAGGAATAAAATTTGTTTTGATGTTGTGGTAGGCACACAAATGATATAACAAATAACAAGATTTTAGATCAGAAATGAACCACAAAATATCTCATTTGAAAGGGTTGCACAGGACAACACCAGATGGATTGGGTGCAATAGCATCCACCTAGAGTACTAGAACATTGCCCACAACTTTTTTGTTCATGTGGTTGAGGAATAAAATTCATTTCGCTGTTGATGCACGTACAAAAATAACAAGATTTTGGATCAGAGATGAACCACAAAATATCTCATTTGAAAGGGTTGCAGAGACAGCACCAAATGGGTTGGGTGCACTAGCATCCACATAGTGTATTAGAACATTGTGTTTGCCTCCTATCACTCTTCTGTTCCTATGGTTGAGGAATAAAACTCGTTTTGCTAATGTGGTAGGCACACAAATAACAAGATTTTTGATCAGAAATAATGAACAACAAAATATCTCATTTGAAAGGGATGCAGAGAAAACCACCAGATGGGTTGGGTGCACAAACATCCACATAGTATACTGGAACATTGTTTTTCCTATCTACCATCCCTGGTGGTTCATCATCACTTGACTAAAGTAATTCTGACTGGTATCATTTTTAGAACATTATGTACACCTCCTGCAACTTTTTTGTTCATGTGGTTGAGAAATGAAATTTGTTTTGCTGTTGTGGTAGGCACACAAATATCAAGATTTTCAATCAAAATGAACCACAAAATATCTCATATGAAAGGGTTTCATATGTCAGCAAAAGCTGGGTCAGGTGCAAAAACATTCACATAGTATACTGAAACATTGTGTTTGCCTCCTACTACTTTTATCTCCCTATGGTTGTGGAATAAAATTCATTACACTGTTATGGCAGGCACACAAACAACATGATTTTTGATCAGAAATAATGAACAACAAAAATTCTCATTTGAAACGGTTACAGGGGACAACACTAGTTGGGTTGGGTGCACAAACATCCACATAGTGTACTAGAACATGGTTTTTGCCTCCTACCATCCCTGGTGGTTCATCATCACTTGACTAAAGTCATTCTGATTGGTACCAAAAATTCTCCTGTATGGACAACTTTGAATAATAAGATGAATAACTTCTCCTTAGGTTCTAGAACCAGCATGGTGCACTAAAATACCACCCAGTCGTCCATCTCATACCCATAGGTAATTGTCATGATCCTTCATACTTACCTTATTCTTGCCTCCAGAACAGAAATATTGCATTTTGGCCAACATGTCATATATTCCATGCCCAAAAGTAAAGTATCATTCAAATTTAAAACATGCTGCCACAACATTAAAAAAAGAATTGGACCATGGTTTGAACACCCAGATACCTTCCATATATAAGTATGGTCAAAATACACCAACAATATCTGGAATATTTGCCATATTGGTGGTATGGTGGGGCAGGGGCAGTTGGGAACAATAGAATCGACATAAAATAGCCCAAACGCGCCCATACCAGGTATGCTGAGTCCCAAATAAAATAGCTAGGCATCAATCTTATTCATAAGGTTTTGGATTCCATCATTGTTCTAGGTAACCATACATACATTATTTGGGGTGTCGCGGGTCAAAATCAACTGCTATTAAAACACACAATTTCTCTAAGTGCCAAGTGCACTTGTAGTCAAGGCTGTGATGCACCATTTATACAGACCTAATAACCTTGAAAGAGTATATGGAGATCAACAATACACCTCTGGGTCCAACATTGCTTGAGGCTGTAGGGAAGTTAGGAAGGTGTCAGTGTGTGCTATGCCCAAAAAGGGTCATTTTGGCCCCAAAACAGGTGTCCCCCTTTAGTACACACATCAGCATTGTCCTGCCCATAGCTTGCCAAGTTTATATTCCCTTTGGTGTATAAGATCAATCCCATGTGCTTACTTTGGGACAATTCATCTTTTTGAGTGTGTACTAGGTCACATACATACCCCCCCCCCCCAATGGGCCATTTTCCCATGTCCTAGGCTGCATCACATGTTGACATCACACCCTTTACCACCTTCTAGTGTGAAGAACACATACCTAGCGCCCCAAAGTCCCGTCCAGGTATCCACCCAATGCATATTAAGCTCAGAATATACTTTCTGATTGGGACTTGATACATGCTAGGATGGGTCAGAATGCCAGAAAGTGGAGTGGTACAGGTAGCAAGTACCACAGGACAAAGTGTGTGGCTGGTGGTCTTGTAATTGTTGACAGGTTGGGTGGTATATATTGCACTGCACTGCACTGCACTGCACTGCACTTTCATTACTGTGCATACATACATACATAAATTGTTCTCTCTCTCTCTCTCTCTCTCTCTCCCATTACACTTCCTCCCACAACTAAGGTATGAGCTTGTACTCTTTCTATATATGGCTCATACCTAGTAATTTCTAGTAGATTACAGTATCACTTTTGCCTCTATTGTAGGATCTTTTAAAATGATGACCTGCTGAATACCATGATGCTATGTTGTACCCTGCTTGAGCTTTTATGTATAAGAAGAGAAACTGTTACTTTCACACAGTAACTTCTTTGTTGAGGATTTGAAAATTGCTGCTAAGATTTTCATAATTTTCAATGTGGCACATGAATTCCAATACCCCTGTGGGCTGGTTCTTAATTGTTTTTGTGTAAGTATGAATGATTTGAGACTTCAGTGCACATCCTGCCAAATTGTATTGCATAGTTTAGCAACCCACCACAAAAACTCATTTTTACCACTCAAGCAAGCCACTATGCGAGTTCCTTTGTGTACAAAGTTTTAATGTATTGGCTAGTAAGTGTTGAAATACAGTAATCGCAACGCCGTGGATATTGGTATGTTGCTTATTACGTAATGCTTGAAGATACTAGAGTGATATATAGGTTTGAATACTATGTATGGCTAGCTTATTAACTTGTTATTATTATTTACCTATTGCATAAGTTTTATAATAAATAATGACTAACATTGGTGATGGCAATCCGAGGTGCCGATGGAGGTGCTTACATTGAGTTACATTAACGCAATGCAAATACAACACATCTTTTCTCTTCAATTGCCAACCACACGATAATGCGCAGCATATATATATTTATTGTGAGGAAACAACATGCACAGATGTCACGACGTTCGTGACACATAATGACTGTTGTGAAAAACCTCACAGGACTCGTATTAATAATTGAATCCCCAACACACTCCTACATTCCTATTGATGTGTTAGCATCGATACGAATGTAATCAATATGTCCCTTCCATTCAATTATGAAAGGTCCTTGGCAGCGGCTGCCTTAGCGTCGCTATACTCTTGATCATAACGCGCTATTGAATCTTCATCGTGGCCCATAAGGGAGTTTCGATGAGTTCTGAACAGGCTCCCTTGCAATGGCTTAGTCAAATAATCTGATACCATTTCCTTTGTGGGATGATATATCACACGAATGCTTCCTTCTTTGATCTTGCTTGTCACATAGAAGTATCGGATATTGATGTGTCTAGTTCTCTTGGTACTAGATGCTTGTCCATTGTTTTCGAGCTGTATTGTGCTTGTGTTGTCCTGTTGAATGACAACATCTGAACCAATCTTATTAAGGATTGAATCAGGATTAATTGACTTGAGTTGCTCCCCAACGAATAATTGAATCCATTCAATAAAATTCATAGCGTCATCAACTCCAACCAATTCTGCTTCAGTGGAGCTCTTCGTGTTGATCTTTTGTTTCAGGGACATTGACATTAAAGCACCCTGGCCCATTGTTAACACGGCACCAGTATGGCTTCTCATATCCTTGTGTATCGCAAACGATGCGTCTATCGACCATAACAGCTTCCCACTTCCATCCCAACCTAATACTAGAGGGATGGATATAGTTAACCTCAGATACTTCATCACTCTGGTTAATTTCCGATAGTCAGAGCGTGTAGGAGCTTTCACTCGGGTGCAGAGGTAAGCGACAGCCACTTGGAGATCTGGTCTTGCCCTCTTGGCAGCAAACAACAACCGAGCTGTAGATCGGTGGAAGAAATCTGCTTCTTTTTCATTCAATAGTTCTGAATCATCGTCCACATCAAATAGATTATTACTCGCTGGTGTGGGAGCTGTTCCATTCATGTCACTTGGCATTTCGGCCAGTATGTCTTCTAGATAGTCATACATAGTGAACTTCACTTTGTTCTTTTCACTATAGTCGATGGTTAAACCCAGATAATCATGTATGTCACCAGTGGTAGCTGATAATGGCTTCTTGACGGTACCAAACTCTTTGTTTACGTCATCAAGTACTGAGTCTATTACAGACTGCTTCATGTGAGATATTTTCAAATCGTCCACATGAAATTGGATAGTACATTGGTTCCCTTCAATCATCTTGTTGAAGGTACATCTGTCATAGCAGTTCGGTTCATACCCCCATTCAATCAATTGTTTACTGAGCTTCTTGTAGAATAGGATGGCTCCGAGGAGCGTACCGTATACAGCCTTGGTTAGTTTGGCATATAAGTACTCCTTTCCATTCCTTTCCACTATATTTTGCTTGTATTTAGGATCAATGGCACATATCATTGTCACCATTGCTCCTTCGAACTTGAGGTAACAGTCCTTATCAGCTGGGTAATCAGCCTGCAGGAAAGCACCTGGTATATCACAGGTTGCGACCTTCCTCCCTTCAATGGCATCCATTAAACATGATGTCATTAGGGCGTATATAGATACCGTTGGTGAACTGGATTCATCTTTCGATATGTATTCACGTTGGGGCCTACCATCCGCACATCCCTTGCTTTGATCTTTCCACATCTTTTTCTTTTCAAGAACATAAGATAGTTAGAGCCTCAAACCGTATTGAACTGCTTGTTTCCGATGGTCGCAACATTTTGACTGCTCCCATTCCTAGGAGGTTGTCATCAAGTTCCTTCATAGTTGCTTCATATCCCATTGCGCCAAATTCCTTTAACCCTCTATTGAAACCATACTGTGGGAGTTGATTTCGATGCCTCTACATGACTATATGAGGCGATCGTGCTAAGGACGCACGCTTGCTTCGAGTGTGCTAGGTTCCAATATGAACCCAGGTCCGAATCAAGCTCGCGTGGAGCAGATGGTTCATCTTCTTCTTCTTCTTCAGATGTATCGTAGTAATAACGTCATCGTTGGATGTTATGGTGGGTTCCATCATATCATCGTCTTCAAGATCATCTTCAATCAAATTAGTATCATTTCAAAGATGGTTCTTTTCTTCTTCTTCTTATCCTTCCCACACTCCTGCTTTGTTGTTGAGTTAGCGAGATTCATGCCAGATCGGGTCCGACGTCAAGGATAATAGGTGCATCTCGTTTCATTGATAGTGTCCCTGTTGTGTTGCTGTATTGGATTCTGAAAGAAGTCGATTGTGAATCAGGTTCATCACCGCCGAATCCTTTTGAGTCAGGATCCGATTCATCAAACTGTCTTGTCTTTTGCTTCCAGTTCAGTTCTTTCTTAAGCTCTCTCGATATTCTTCATCCATTTTGAAATCAACATCGGAGGCATTACTGTCGTCATCATTGATCACATTAGCAGCAAAGTCGTCTAATGTAACTCTTCCATTGATGTCAGCAAATTCAATTCCTTCCGGTTGCTTTCTTGTTCTCAATCTCATTGACAGTATTGATCAGAGCTTCAGTGTTGGAATGATTGTAACCCTATTGACGGAAACGGGTTGCTTAGTGCTTAGCTTGAAACACAACATGACCACTGCCATTGTCAGCGCGACACGATGTATAGGCATCGATAGATCTTTCTTCATCAGTGCTATTAGTTCCCCCAGTATGCCCTTGGACATACTGTCCTACCTTGACAGTGGGCATCTAAATTCTTTCCTGTTACTATTTCCTTGGAGATAATATGGAATGGATGCCATTCTGTTAGGTAGTGAGTTGATTAGCATTGTAACTCGGAGGACCATTTCACAGTGAATCGTTTTGGAATTTCTTGTATGGCATCATCAGTCTTACTGCTCTGATTCTTTCTTTAGGAATCTAATTTGTCTTTCAACAGTCTCACGTGCCTGTCAGCATCACATGTTGATAGTGTGATGTTGTATGGCTTGTCTTGTAGTTCATGTTTGATGCATTCAAATGCACCATCCGCTTCAATTGTCACAACCTTAAACACACTCCTACTTTTGTATGTTTGTATATCTTCAGGATGCATGCCAGTATGGCATCGCGATTGTTCTTTCTAACACAGTATGTTTGTATCAGCCAATGTGTTGGAGTGTGATATAAGAAACTTGATTCCGTTGATATGCATGATATCAATTGCTAAGTGGATTGGAGTATTCTTTCATGATGAAAGATGGGATGTCTGTTACGTCATCCTCTCTTGGCATAATGCTCTTGTTCTTGACAGTCTTTCCTTTCATTGCTGGGACGTCAGGTCCAAATATCTTTTGGCAATACGTACATCCCTCCTTGTGAAAGGGCTGTTGCCAATAACATTATGTTCAATTGCATTAGCCAGATCAAAGTCACTAGGGCATGCTAGTGCTTCTTGGAGATCCCTGACTTTTGCAGCTCTTCTACAATCGATTGCAGAAAAGTGTGCACTCTCCCCTTTTACAGTTTGATGTGCCATGACGATATGGTGGTCGTCATCGGTGTGATATCATACAGTACATCCCATTGGATGTCTTACCAAATCTTACATATGAACCATCATCATTGAATACGTATATTGCATTGTCAATGGCGCTGTCCATAACCACTCGCTTGGTATCAGTAGCATGCTAGTGATAGCAAGTTGGCTACTCCATTCGGATAGAAATAGTAGCCATCCGATGGGAGAGGCAGGGTGTCAAGGTCATCGCATAGACGTCCAATATCCTTGATTTGGAACTTCGAATCTGTAGTCCGTACGAGATAGAACTGTTTTCATCAGCTTGGATGTCAGCCAGAAGGAAGGCATCTTTAAATGTGAATACTAGATCCGCTATCAATAGCAATGGTGGTCCGTGGGCCGACATGCTTACCCCCACTCCTTGCTTTCGGTGTTTGAATTGTAGCAGACAATTCAAATGCCGGAAGTAAATCAGAAACAAAGATAGGATCAGTTGTAACAGAGACAACTTGGTGATTAAGGACATAGGCACCGTCCCAAATCATACCACCAGTCCAGTAGGGAGAGATGGCATCGTACCACGAGATATCTTGACATGATGGGTCATCTATAGGATAGATGGTGGACGCGGACACGAACGTATCCGAAGGGATACGAGGAACTTGGTGGTGCTCGGATCGAGACTGGGTACTGGACCAGTATTGGTTCGATCCTTGGTTCGACTGTTATCATTCGCCGAATGTGGAATCGGCCCTGAGATAACAGAGTGCCTCTTACGACTGCGCTTGCGTGCAAAGAAGACATGTAGATGGCTTCCTGAAGAGGTCTTGTTGTTCTTAGAGTTGTGTTTTCTGGAGATCGGTTTTGGGCGCATGCCAATGACTGGATGAGTGAAAATATTAAGTCGAGATAGCATGTGCTCAAATCGTTGAAACACGTTGTAGATTGGGTTGATATAGTTGATTTTGTTGAATACAATGGAATCGATCTCCATGATTGTTTCACCTAAGGTTATAACAGCATTGCCAATTTCTTCACACATAAATGCAATGATTTTGCAATATGTGATCCAAACGTTGTTGTATAGCGAGTAGCATGTAAACCTGGGTAGTAAACCGGTAGAGAGTAAAACCATCCTAGACAGATGGATGAATAGATTGTTGATCCATCCAGTGTCGTACGGTGATAGGGCATTCGATCTTCCTTTAAGAAAGGCCCTGATGAAAATCCGAAGTATTCAGAATCAAATGAATCCGGAGACAGTCATTGATGGAATTTGGTAATCCATGGCGATGGAGTACATTATTCAATTGATGCCCTTGTAGTGCGGATTCAAGTAGTTACTGTGTTGATACCACAGTTGACCAATTTACGGGTCACTTTATTAATCCATCGATTAGGCTTTCGTCGTCGTTGATTGATTGACACAGCCACCACTGTGTGGTGTAATAGAACATGGGCTTGTGGAAAGACCACGCGTTCATCATCGGGACCAATTTCAGTTATCATTCGATCATACCGAGCTTTGTAGAACCTCAGATGATCATGGTGTCGGTCCGTTTCCTCTTTGAGGTAGCGTACTGTATCACCATGTAGAGCATTTTGATTGACATCGATAAGTTGCTGACGTAGTCTCCTAGCAGCTTCTGCAACACTGCATCCTTCAAAGAGATCATCTAGTGCAGCGATATTCCGGATTCCAGAGAGTTTCAATTTCTCGCGAACAACATCAGAGTAATCAATGATGTGTTCCGGAGTAGGACTATCGTATTCATAACTGACGAGAGGGACGTCATCATCATCCGTATCGTAGCTTTTGATTCGGACGGTGCCTATATTTTTGACACGTTGTGCTGTGAGGTACACAACTGTTTCAAAACAATGCGCCTTGTTGATTGTTATGGGAGATTTTCCAGTCTTAGGACGATTTTTGTTCTCTTCAAGCTCGCGATTCCATTCATCGGTATCCCAGTCACTTGAATTACCATGTCGGTCGCCCGCATGGTCAATATCAGAGTTACTGTCGAAATCAGTTGAATCATCTTGTCGACCACCTGGGCGATCAACGACATGAGCACAGGTTACAAAGTCTGGCTCATTGTCGTCATAGATATCATCAACATCTTGTAGTTGTGCAAAACTAGCTCCGAAGAATCGATCATCATCATCTTCCTTTGTAGCTTCAGCGATGACTGTTGCCATGACTGATGCTTGATTGGTTTCGGTATCCGATGGCAATTCTTCGATAGTTAGTTCTGGTTCTGGATCAGATAAGTCATCTTCAGCCTCCTCTTTAATAGATGACACTGGATCCGGTGATGATGCTTCATGATATGAGACGATAGCATCCTCAGTAGTAGTATTCTTGGCTGGTTGCACAGCGAAGGTCGATAGCAACGCTAGCGCGTCACTGATTGTATTGGGGTAACAATCTCCTGTAGCAGTAGAGTAAGTAGTCATTAAATGAGTTTTGAGATTCTTATTTAATGAATTCTTCACAATCAGTCGAGCGACCGTTCGCTCTTCAACAAGTTTGTCAATAGCCACTTGATCCGCCGGTTTCAATGCAAGGTATGCAGTGAAAGTGGTGGGCGTAGGAAGAGCTGACAGTACCTTTTCAAGTGAAACTTCTCCAAATGCGAACTTTCCGCATGTGAAAATAGCTGATTTGTATCGGTCCTGCACTTGTTTTGAGAATGTGGAGTCATCTACATTAGCTGCTTGCTTGAAGGCAATCGCAGCATGTAAGGTGTGGAGGTTCTGGAATTCTTGATCGACTTTAACAATCCCATTGGTTTGTGCACATACTGAACGGAGGATTTGTAAGAATCCTATTAAATCTTTGTTAGTTTCGACAAGAGCCATTCTCTTGTCGGCGCGACAGTAGGTGATGATAACATCCTCTACATTTCCAATTGCTGTACGATAGTATGCTTGAGAGAATCTTTCATAGTTATTCCAGTTGGCTTTTTGTATCTTTACATCGATGAAGTAGTTTGAATCCATACTTGCTTTTAGGATAGGATCGAAACAGACTAGTCGTTTCTCTCCAGTTGGTGTAGTAGTATCTGCACCCGTAGCATCTTTGGTGTAGATGGTAACGACGGTTGAATGTTTCAACGGATCTGATTTCGATGTAACGAAATCAGATTCAACTTTAGCAACCAATTCAAGAATAGATGAATCAAGACCATAGGCTTTCTCGCTAGCTGCTGTACCTGCCATCGTATTCTGGAGAATACGATACTGTCCCAGTAGATTGCCATTAGCTAATGCAACGACAATTCCTTTCATAGGACTGGTACCAGATGCTAAACCTTCAAACTTGGATTTCGCAACTTGTTGTTGTTTGTTCTTCTTGCTTGAGGCATTGGATGGGTGATTTTTCTTCTTTTGGTTTGCTGTGTTCTTTGCGGCTGCGGCGGCAGCCTTTGCTTCCTTCTCTTTGGCAGAGAGGGCGTTACCGGTACCACCAGTTGTACTAGTGGTATCAGTAGGTTTGTCGGTGACAGCCATTCTTATAAGGTGATAGTATTTAGGATACTAATAGGTATATCTTATAGGGTGGTTGTTGTTGTTGATTCGATTCGATTGATCTAATCAATGACTGTGATTATTTATTATAAAATGTTGAAATACAGTAATCGCAACGCCGTGGATATTGGTATGTTGCTTATTACGTAATGCTTGAAGATACTAGAGTGATATATAGGTTTGAATACTATGTATGGCTAGCTTATTAACTTGTTATTATTATTTACCTATTGCATAAGTTTTATAATAAATAATGACTAACATTGGTGATGGCAATCCGAGGTGCCGATGGAGGTGCTTACATTGAGTTACATTAACGCAATGCAAATACAACACATCTTTTCTCTTCAATTGCCAACCACACGATAATGCGCAGCATATATATATTTATTGTGAGGAAACAACATGCACAGATGTCACGACGTTCGTGACACATAATGACTGTTGTGAAAAACCTCACAGGACTCGTATTAATAATTGAATCCCCAACAGTAAGGGTGTAAATTCCAGGATCTTATCAACTAGATTTCTTTGTTATCATCCGACAACAGTTCGAGCTCTTCATCTGTTATCTTAAACAGAAAACTCTTCATCTACATGATGTATATCCTCATTCACAAACATATATCTATCTATTTTTTATCAAAGATAGTCTAATAAATATTACTAACACTTATTCAATTAGTATTAAGAAATGGCACCCATGAAATCAATCCACTACTGGCACAAAATACAGTTACCCAATTGTAAAAAGAAACATTGCAAATTTGCAATGTAGTCAGTCAAGTCAAGTCAAGTCAAGCCAAGTCAATTCACAGTACAATACAATATACATGGTTCCACAATGAATTAATTGATGCTACATGCAACACAAACTGTAGTACTGTGCATACTCACTGTATTAAATTCTAGTTTTGGGGGAATGGACTAGAAGGTGGGATGGAGGCGGTGGGGCAGGGGGGAATGGTGCTATTTATCTTCATCATCTCATGATCTCATCGAAATAGATAGGGCCATTGTATAATAAAAATGAATTTTGCCATAAGTAGAACGAAGAAGGAGGGGTAGTGCCATAGTAGTATGAAGAAGGATGGGTCGCGGAGGAGAGGAGAGCAAAAATCTTAATTAACTTGAAAAATAAAGTTCAATAACATTATCTTTTTCCTACCGCGTGCGACGCTCTTTGCGTCGCTTATATTTACGCGATGCGCAAAGAAAAATTTAAATAGTAGAAGTCGCAAGAAGGAATAAAAATAGAAGTAACGGTATCTTTATTTTATCAAGCACCAATCTTATTTATGTAATCGAACGTTTTTTACTTACACGCAACATGTAAATAATGTTAAGTGCATTTACTGTCATGTATTCATAATGTTGACAGTTCGTTTAAACGTAGAATAATTATTGATACAGTAGTACATGTCATACACCGTAAATATGTTAAATGTACGTTTTCAGTTTATTTAACGCGATCATGGATTCGAAGAAAGCGAACGAACACATTCTCACAGAGTAACCGCCTTTGCCAACGTATTGAATCCATCCAGGATTACAATAATGGGAAGGGAGGAGAACAAAAAGAACATATGTTTTTTTCATTCAATTAACGCACTATTAATATATGTTTGTGATACAAAAAACAAAGAACCCAAAATGCCTTATTAGCTTCAAGCAGTATATTTCTTGGAGAACCCCGTAAACCCTAAGATATATTATTGATATTCGTTATCGCTCTCACACACTTACTTCTAAATTTCTTTTCTACCGCATTGCCAAGAAAATAAGAAACAAAGCATCAACGAAGTTAAAATAATGTTTAATGAAATACCGTAAATAATACAAAACACCATGCATAGAGCGTTGAAAGCGATGAAAACGTGTCAAACTGTCACACTTCCCTTCATAGAATAAATATAAATGCACAGACAGCAATCATCGATCCACCTTCTTTCTTTCGTAATAGCTATTATTCTTCGTTGTCTTAAATGATGTAGAACAACATCACGATTACGTAGTTTTACCTGTTGAAGTTCTATATCAGCTACTCACGTTGCTTTTTGTACTGTTCTTTTGACTCGACATAAAAATAAAGAAGCAACTTCACTTTGAATTACATTATCTTTGTTTCTTACCCATATTACATCGTATATTCCCATTCTACTCATTATCTTCGCATACGACACACTGTATAATCATCAGGAATACATACATTATGTTGCAACTAGCTTCTACGACTACTTCTACTACTAGAATGAATCAAGAAAGAATGAACGGTAGCGGCAGCAGCAGCATCATCGCTGCTGATGCTGAAACGGATCTACGCCAACAACAACAAATATTCTTACACCAGCAACAACAGAAACAGAAACAGAAAGAATGTGTTGATAATGCTGCTGCATTATTGGCGAGTAATAGACCTGCTACTGTATTCGTTAATAATAGCACTCCCACTACTGCTACTGCTACTGCTACTACACTTATAACAACAGTACATCCACATGATGTATTATGTGGACGTCGTGGTAGTAATCATTACCGTGGTCATGATGGAAATAAATTTTATCGTACAGTTATCTGTGAGAAACAAAAAATATATTTCAAATATCGATCAGCATCCACAGAAGCAGAGGCATCCTCCGGTAGTCCAGGAGGGTCGTCCAATAATGCGAATAAAGATCGTGAAGAAAAATCAGCTATAATACAATCAGTTGTGGATGCAGTAAAAAATCGTCATCCACCAGGACGGTTTTTAAAAGCAGCACCATGCAATAGTAATGGTAGTCCTACTACTACAACTCAGAATCCATCAGAACAACCATGGGTATTATTAGATCGTAGAGATTGTTTGGCTAAAGTTGGACACGCATTGGTAAGTTGTAGTTTGTAGTGTGATATATAGTGTTGTTCACTTTTGTATGTTGTAGCGTATCGTCTCTATAGTTTAAGGTCCTATGGAAATTCATTCACGACTTACCGTTTTACTTATCTTTTCTCCTCATTATTTTCATTTATCTTTCCTCCTCATTTGTTTGAAACCATATAGCTGGATAAAGCAGATCGATTAGGATTGAATCAATACAAACGTCAGAATAAAATGATGATTACAAATTATACATCCAATGATATTTTATTGGGAAATGGAAAGAAATATAAAATTCATGATGGTAATCATTGGTATAGAGAATTAATTTGTTCTCAACAACCAAGTTATGATATATCTGAAAAGTTATCTAAAATGAAAACACAAGGTACGTATTATATTATAAGCGTTTCATTCATTCATTCATTCACGTTATGTTCGTTCGTTCGATCACCTGTTTTATCTCACTAATATTCATTCATCTTCCCTCTCCTTACTTATATTCCACATAACATTTATAGAGAGAATGATATTTATTCAATCAATATTAGATAAAGTTGAAGCACGATCACCACCTGGACGTTTCTTACAAATTGATTGTAGTGATAGTAATTTATGGTATCAAATTGAAGCAAAGGTAGCAAGAAAAAAAATTAGAGATGATATGAAATATCGTTCACGATTTCTTAAAATGAAATTTCTAAAATATGGTGGTACTAGTAGTCAACAAGCTATGGCATCCTCTATTGTATATAAAGCAAGAAAATTTAGTACTAATAACGACGTTACGACGCCACCTATTAGTACGCAAACAGAAACGGTGAAGGCGAAGACGACGAAGGAAAACGTAGTAGTAATTCCCAAAGTCGTAGATCCGTTACTATCAAAGGAGATTATTATACCATCACCATCAGGAGGAGTTGCGAATAATCTGAGTACAACAACATTAGTAGAGAAGGCTACTGCTGATGTACGAGAAATGATGCGATTACGTACCACAGCAGTAACAGCACAATCAGAAGACTTGCATGTAACATCAATGCTCATTCAACAACAACTACAACGTCAAGTGACACCACAAAGTCAATTAGAACGTCAAATGCAATTGAAACGATTGAAACTAGATCGACGATTGATTGAACATGCGTTACAACATCGTCAAACTGTTCATTTACGTTTAGTGGCACAACAACAACAAGATCGACATCGACGTCAACATCAACAAAAGCAGCAGGAAAAGCTACAGCGAAAGAAAGAAGAGCAGATTAATGATATAAAACTTCTTGAGTTGATACAACAAGAACAAGATCGACATCAACTAACGCAACAGTTGCACCTTCAACGTCAACGTCAACGTCAACAGCAGCAGCAGCAGCAGCAGCAGCAACAACAAAGTGAAGATCAACGATTGATAAGACATCAATATCAGCTTGAAGATCAACGACTGCAAAAACTTCAACAGCAGCTCGAACAAGAACAGCGATTGCAAAAATTTCAGCAGCTCGAACAAGATCAACGATTGCAAGAGTTTCAACTTCAGCAGCAGCTCGAAGCAGAACAACAGCGATTGTGCCAACAAGAGTTTCAACTTAAACAGAAGCTCGAACATCAACAGCGATTGCAAAAACGTCAACAGCAGCTCGAACAAGAACAGCGATTACAAAAACTTGAGCAGCAGCTCGAAGCAGAACAACAGCGATTGCAACAAGAGTTTCAACTGAAACATCAGCTTGAAGATCAACAGCGATTGCAAAAACGTCAACAAATGCAGCAGTTCGAAGAACAGCGACTGCAAAAATGTCAACTCGAAGAACAGCGATTGCAAAGACTTCAACAATTGCAAACACATCAGCAGCAGCAACAGGAGATGCAGCTTCTCATGCATCTTCGGCAAAAGCAACAGCAACAACAACAACAACATTGTTCGTCGTCGTCTCATTCTGTTCTTCCAAATGCTCATCAAAGTACTGCGGCGTCGTTGCGACGCAGCATTAAAAAGAACGATAGCAATATCGAGAAAATTATCGGAATTTCAAGATTTAGCAACGAATACCGCTCATCAAATAATTCAGTCCTTTTGAACTATTCTTTAATGAATCATCAAAATAATAAAGGCATGATGCTCGACGAGAAGCAGCAGTATCGCAATAAGCGCAGTTTGGCGTCACCGCTATTATCTGCTGCTGCTGCTGCTGTTATTGTTCCTGTTCCTGGTAACAAGAACAAGAATTACAGCAACCTCATCCTCGATGCTGCTGCTAACTCTTCTCCAAAACGACGTAGAATTGACAACCACGTAAAACGTACAAATGCTGCTTCTGCTGCTCTTACTGCTGCGATTGTGGTTGCTGACGTGAAAGAGAAACAAAGCTTTTCTTTGCCGCCCTCTACTGTCGCTCCTCCGAAAGATCCAACATCATTAACAACAACAACTTTAAGTATCAATGAAGATAACGATACGATGATCACAGATGCTCCTCCAGCAAATTTGAACAACAACAACAACAACAACAACACAACTGATAAGAGAATCGTATCATACAATTTTGTTCGATCTGAAAGCAGTGGTGATGATAGTGATAGTGATAGCGATAGCGAGACTTCGTTAGTAATTTGAACATATATATATATATATATATATATATATGCACGAGGAACTTCACCAAGATCCTAAAGTATTAAATGCTTCAATATATTTACTACATACATAATAACCAAATTAACTCGATAATCAGAGATCTGAAGAAAAAACTATTAATCTTATGCACCATATGTATTTGACTAGCTACAGTAGTAGGAAAAATATAAACTACATTTCAGTTCTGATATTATCTTAACTTGCTTTTTGTTTTGCTGGCATGTTAAAGTAAGCGTACGGCACAGTACAAAAGTAGGACTCAAGATTGATAAAGGCAACGAAACGATATGAAACTGCTCTGAAGTATATTCAGTCATGGGTAGAAGTAATACGTATATCAAGACTAAGACGAGTACGAAAGAAGCGAAAGGATTCGTTTCGTCCTTGTGTTACGTCCACTAGTCTCTTCTTGGCATGGCACCTCTGTCAGTGTCAACTTCCCAGCGATCCTCCACTTTATTATCGTTATTGATTATTGTTTTATTCTCCTGGAAAAAAATCACAATTGGTCATACAGTACATAAGTGATAAGTGGGGGGGGGGGGGGGGGTGAGGAAACTATACAAACGCTTGACTTTTTCGAAACTATATATAAAACTACTAATTGCATGTCAATAGAAATAAAATCGATGACGATGACGATGACGATGACGATGACGATGACGACGACGATGAATGATGATGATGATGATGACAATGAATGATGATGACGACGATAAGGTACAGTTTACTATAGTAATAGAATTGTACAGTTTATTCTACTCTACACCATATTAAATAAATTCTGGTATTCATCACGCACCTACTGGAAGCACTACTGTACAGTAGCTAGGTAGCTAGTTTCACACAACCTTTATGGAAGAACAGAAACAAACAAAGAAACATACAGTAGACCTCCCCCAAGTAATATAGATCCTAAATATTGCTATCACAAGTATTGTAAGTATTATATTATACTGTAGGTACTATAATTATTGTTAAAAACTAAAAATAGCATTGGATGAGAATGATGATGTTGTTGATTTCTTATATATACCATTCGTGGATTGTTTTCCTTTTTTTAACACACATGTTTTTAGTTCATTTTTTTGAAATCGATTCACTTGAACACCCACATTATAGATCCGTTCTAATGCCGCAAATGATGGTATGGTATCACGGACATATTGTTGAAATTGTGTATTTTTGGTAAATAATTTTTTACATTCTATATTTTCTGTTGTGGGTGGTGTGGCATGATCTAATCCTTGTACGGATGGATTATAGGTCATATTTACATATTGGATACGATCTGTGATCATATTATAAAATGATTCTGTTTCATTTAATAAACCAACAATTGAAAAGGCATATCTTAAATTATCTTCCACTTGATTTTCTATTTCATTTAATGTCATTAGACCGTTTTCATATCGTATTCGACAGTCATTACCACATAATTTAATTAAATGTGCAGTACAGAATTGTTCCACCCACGACAATTGTATCCCTGTGATTGGATTCACTGGTATTGGTACATTATTGATTTGACCAGAAGAATCTGTTTTTTGTTGATCTCTTGCTACTATTTTATAATCCACACGTTGACAGGCATATGGTTGATTATGTGATTTTGGTGGTATATACAAATGTAATTTATGCCAGTAAAATTTCGATACAATCCAGGACCATGGATCACGTAACATTGTTACTCGTTGTACTGGTATACTTGCATATACAGAGGAATAATTTTTTTCTTTACTCTTACTCATTTTATTGTCATAGTCAATGCCATTGTCAATGCCATTGTCATTGCCACTTTTATCATTGCCACTATTGTCATTCGAATTATAAAATTGATTATTAAACAATGTATCAACCTCTAAACTTAATAATCTTGAACAACCATTACTTTGATATGCACCCTTGTAATCTTCATAGGATGATGGACGATCATATTTCAATGGTCTTTCTTTATATGTATCAGGAAACCTACTTCGACGTTTTCCATCCAAACCATAGATTGGTCTATATCCAGAGGGGCACCATCTTTTATTCTGTTTCTCTATATCAGGATCAATTGTTTCATCATACTTATTTATATTTGTAGTATTTTGACTATTTTCTATTACTTGTATTGTTTCTATCAACTGTTTTTGACGTCGTTCACGATCATCTAATAATGAAAACCAATATCTATCAAATAATGACGATGACGACGACGACGACGACTCACTCTCACCGCCATATATACTATTATCCCACCAATATTCTTTTAAGTATCGTGGTGGTAACCAATTCAATTCACTACCAAAATTATTATGTGACGCATAGACAATATCACATGTTGTATGAGCTGGTGCTGTCATTATTGTTTCGTCGGTAAGAGATGTTATCGTTGGTAGTGGTTCCTTGATTCTATTACTGTCTGATTGTTGATCAATATAATAATCAATATTTAAATAATAATCATCATCACATCTTGGACAATTCAATGATTCGTAGTGTGGTCTCTTTTTTGGTGTTTTTTTATTCTTATCTCTCTTATCTCTCTTACGTTCTGTCAACGTCAAACCCATTCCACCGGAACCTCTTTTATAGGGATGTGGACAACCAAATATTATACCTAATGGTGTGGTGGCATTACAAGACATACTACCTTCATAATTGGAGGATGTTAATGGTGTTTTTGTCATTTCTGGTATATCAATATAATGTGGATATAAGGAATTACAAAATTTACCTTTTCTTATAGTCGTAGTCGTAGTGTTATTATTACTCTCATTACTCTGTTGTTGTTGTTGTTGTTGTTCGTTTTGTTGTTGTTGATGTATTGGATAATAATGTTGATCTTTATTCGGTGCATTCCATTCATTCTGACGATGATAATTAGTAGCTGATGCCGCAAATCTGGCACGGACACCACCTCCACCACTTTTTCCATTATGGACAAATATTAATGGTGTTTCGGTTCGATCACATCCCCATTCACGAATTGATTTCTTCTTCTTCTGTTCATTTCTATTCTTGCTACTGGACTGTTGTTGTTGTTGTTGTTGTTGGTTTTGACCTACTTTGTCGTAGTCTTCTGCTTCGTCTTTGTCATTTTCGTTTTCAACGACGTCAGCGTCGTTCAATTTCAGTTTCAAATTTGACTTCTTTCTTCTTGAAGACGTAGTAGTAGTAGTAGTAGTAGTAGTAGTAGAAGAAGAAAATTCAGACAATGACTGCCGTAATGGACTGTTAAATGGACTGTTATTGTTATTGCTGTGTGCGTTACTACTGCTGCTACTACTGCTTCTGCTACTGCTGTTGCTGTGCTTTTCTTCGCCATTATTTAGTCTTGTCATTTTATGAACGTTACTGACAACACAAAATAGTATTACTATCATTATTATAGAAAGAAATATATTTCTTTTGATCTTACAACCACCTCTTTTTTTCGACATCATCTGCGACGACAATGACAATGACAATGACAATGGCAATGCCGACGAGATATTTTTATGCTTCTGTACAAAAGTAATGCTGCTGCCTGTCATCATAATTACTGTATATGAGTTTTTATCGCCGGAAATCTCTGTGATCCCCTTCGTGTCGTGTCGTGTCGTGTCGTGTCTTCTACACCAATTTAGTGCAATAATGCGTCACAATTAACTTGACTTGCTTCGTTTGGTGCTGGTTTAGAGTTACGCTACAAACGTATATGATCCCCTAACCGCGTAACCGTATGGGCATACTGTATGCGTTAGTATTGGCTGCCAACTATTTTGTTTTGTTTTGTTTGTGATTTGTTTTGTTTTGATTTGTTTGTGATGGAGAAGAAGAAGAAGAAGTAGAAGAAGAGGAAGATTTTGTTGTGTTGTTGTGAAAAAAATAATCGTATTACTAGTCTCGCCGCGCCAACAAATAGGCCCAACGCGCGCGCAACTGCGATCGATCCAAAAAAAGGGGGCAGCTCTGCTCTTGACTGAAGAGTGAGTCCTCGACTATATCGATCCCCCTAAACCTATGAACCTCTTCCCAAACTATAATACTGTGCGTCCTACCGATAAAAGCAAGAAACGCATGACGCACAGATTGGCCTGAAATGCCTTGTCACAATAATAATCTGTACCTTGTACAGTAGCATCGTAGATCGTAGCATCACAGCCAAAATTCACATCACAGCCTGCAATAACACAACCCTCCGTGTAGTATCTTGTTCTCGCCGTCGATCGAACACATACATTCAGCAACAACAAAAAAGGAGAACTATTGCTTGCTTGCTTGCGGTGCGGTTGTGGGGGGTGCGATTCATTTTGAACAAAGGATTCCAATAACAGAACACACTACATACAGTACTTTTTTCACAATAAAATATGTGTAACATAGCATCACAATGAAACTCACATCGCAGCCTGCAACCCTCGTGTATCCTGTACCCTCGTCCCAACAGCAAACCCTAATATAACTATAGCAAGTTCACGCCGTCGAACAGAACAGCATTCAACAACAACAACAACAACAACAACAAAGAGAACCATTGCGGTGGGGTGCGGTGGGGTGCGGCAAAGGAACAGAAGCTAGCTGTAGCTTCAGTTGTTGGTATCGGTCGGTCATGAGATGAGGAGGAGTAAATGTGTTGGTGGACAATTAGATCCCCCGTGTTTATTAAGATCCATTCTCTATTGATCAATTACGTGTTGTACTGTTGTAGGTATAAGTTCGCAGTGTTGAGGGGAAAGTGAGTAAGACAGGAACTTGTGATCTGATGTAACACGCATCTAGGGGGTATCACAGCTGTATCTGAATGCGTGTATTGGGGAATGAAGTGAGGTGGCATAAAGTGTTAAAGAACCCGCCGCTATATTAAGATCCAACTGACCCGTTTGTATATGAATTCTATTCAAAGGAAAGTGAGACAGGAACTTGTGATTTGATGTACGCATCTAGGGTATCACAGTTGTCTGTCTGAATGAGTGTTATGGGGAATGAAGTGAGGTGGCATAAAGCATTAACAGAACCCACCGCTTCGTTAAGATCCAACCGACCCAGAATCATGTCACATGCACTAGTCGAAAAATGGCTAGAAGACAAACATCTAAGCTTACAACCAACGATCGATACAATGATGATGCCTCAAGTACATTATCATCTTATCAATCAAAATTAAAACAGAAAAGGGGCAGCTCTGCTCTTGACTGAAGAGTCCTCGACTATATCGATCCCCCTAAACCTATGAACCTCTCCCAAAATATATAATACTGTGCGTCCCATACCGATAAGCAAGAAACGCATCACGCACAGATTAGCCTGAAATGCCTTGTCACAATAATAATCTGTACTACAGTAGTAGCATTGTAGATCGTAGCATTACAAAATTCACATATCACAGCCTGCAATAACACAACCCTCCGTGTAGTATCTTGTTCTCGCCTGTCGATCGAACACATACATTCAGCAAACAACAAAAGGAGAACTATTGCTTGCTTGCTTGCGGTGCGGTTGTGGGGGGTCGCGATCCATTTTGAACAAAGGATTCCAATAACAGAACACACTACAGTACAGTACTTTTCACAATAAAATATGTGTAACATAGCATCACAATGAAACTCACATCACAAAACTCACATCACATCACACTAACCTCGTCTCCAATAGAAAACTGAGTATAACAAGCAAATAAGTTCACGCCGTCGAACAGAACAGTATGCAACAACAACAACAACAACAACAACAACAAAAGAGAACCATTGCGGTGCGTTGGGGTGAAGTGCGGCAAAGGAAGCTAGCTCTAGCTTCATTTGTTGGTATCGGTCGGTCATGAGATGAGGAGTAAATATTTCGGTGGACAATTAGGTACCCACGTTCATTCGGATCCATGCTCTATTGATCAGGTACGTGTTGTATTATTGGAAGTATAAGTTCGCAGTGTAGAGGGGAAAGTAAGACAGGAACTTGTGATCTGATGTATAGTATGCATCTAGGGTATCACAGCTGTCCAACCGACCGACCGGGATCATGTTACATGCACAAGTCGAAAAAAACGGCTAGAAGACGAACATCTAAGCTTACAAACAACGATCGATACAATGATGATGCCTCAAGTACATTATCATCTTATCAATCAAAATTAAAAACTGATATAAATATTCAATATTAAAACAATACACAACAATCAGCCTAATAGTAGTAGTAGTAGTAGTAGTAACAGTACTGTAGTATTAGTATTAGCAGCGGCGCTGACAGAGACGTCGTGACGAGAGCAAACGGGGAATTGATATAGGGAATAAACGAATCACGAAATGAATCGAATCGTATGGGATAGGGTACGAGGAAATCCAGAAGGAACAAACCAAAAAGAGAAAGGCGGATCGGACTAAGTCTAAAGGAAGAAGCCAGTACGTAGGGGAAAAAATCCGTTGTATTTTCTTCTTTCTCTCTATATATACTGCATCGAAGCGGTCAAGCATGAGGAGGAAGTAAGGTACTTATTTGTTGAGGACGATGCGATGCGATGCGATGCGACTACATACGAAATAAATGCGAGGACGAACGAGTATTACGAATTGAAATTGGAAGAGGGAGGAATCGGTGAGACGAGACAATGGCATGAAAAATTCAGTACAATATATCATGATTTGTTTTTGTGGTATAGAGTACGTATGTAGGCTTTTATTGTCGTCTATATTTATTTGTTTTATATATCATATTATTATGTTGTTCTTTTTTCGTTTTGTTTCAATTCGTTTTTATTTATTTATGTAGGTATATTACTTTCCAAATTTTCAGCCTGGTCGTCTAAAATTTTATTTTTTTGTTATAGTCCTTTTCGTATTCGAATTCGTATTCTTGATCTTCTTATTTACTAATTACTTATATAACTTATTATCATGAACTATTGATTTTTAAAGTGATGCATCCCAATGAGATGGACCAGCTGCTGGGATGACACGAATAATATTAGATGCACCAGGTGTGCCAAATGGAAATCCTGCAGTAACAACTAACAAATCATTTGGATCTTCCACTAGTCCTTTTCGATTCGCAATTTCACAGGCGGCACGTAACATATCACGAAAATTATCCGAATCATAATCGTCATGATCTGTTGCATATTCACTATATATACCCCAACTTAATGATAATTGTCTGGATGTTTCTATGACAGGTGAAATAGCTAATATTGGTGCACCCGGTCGACTTTGACTTGCTTTTAATGCGGTGGAACCACCCACTGTAAATGAGACAATTGCTTTTGCATCCACAGTTCTTGCAATTTGACGAGCGGCAACAATAATAGCACTTGCAGAGGAAGAATCTAATAAATGATGTGGTTCAAAACTTTGTAAATAACGATCATAATGTGGATCACCTTCGACACGATTAATAATACGTTGTTGCATTAATACCGATTCTTCGGGGAAATCACCAGCCGCACTTTCTGCACTTAACATAATAGCATCAGCACCATCATAAATTGCTGTTGCGACATCCGATGCTTCTGCACGCGTTGGTGTTGGTGAATCAATCATTGATTCTAACATTTGTGTTGCAACAACAACAGGCTTGCCTTGTTCACGACATTCATCAATAATTTGCTTCTGTAATATTGGTACATCTTCTGGTGCACATTCCACACCTAAATCACCACGTGCCACCATAATACCATCACATAATTCAACGATACGTTCAAGTGAATCACCATCAAAGCAGGATGGTTTTTCAATTTTTGCCATAACATGTGGTCGGTGTGTACCATGTTTGACATTGTAATCTAGAATGAGACGTGATATTTCAACTATATCTTCTGGACGTTGTACAAATGATAATGCAATCCAATCAACACCAATCTCTAACATATATTGTAAATCAATAAGATCTTTTGGTGTTAAACAACTAATTTGTAATATAGAATCTGGTGTATTAACACCCTGTTTATTTGTTATCAATATGAATGGTATGGGGAGGAGAAGCAACAGCAGCAACAACAACAAAAATGCGTTAGTCGGTTGGGATCATTTCTTTTTGAGTTCGGATTTCTAGATGTCAGATTACTAGATTTCCATATTCGATTCATTCAGGATTTCGATTTGATTCGATTCTTTCATTCGATTCATTCATTCGATTTACGTTGTTATGTACATACCTTTTTATCTTTAATTTTACCAGGAACTTCTACAGTACAATCTAAATATCCTGGTCCTTTTGCTGTAACACGTACTTTAACCTTACCATCATCAATAAGTAATGCATGACCAATTTCGGAGGCTTCAATAATTTCAGGATGTGGTAACATCACTCGTTGTGCATTACCAAGTGTTGGATCTAAATCAAATCGTATAACATGACCAACTGGTAAATGTTCACCCTCGGGATTAGCAAATTGTCCAACACGTAATTTTGGTCCCTGCAAGTCACCTAATATAGCAATGGGATGATCATGTTTTTGTTCCACCGCTCGAATAATGTCTAATAATTCTTTTTTTTGTGGATGTTCACCATGACTAAAATTTAAACGAAAGACATCGGCACCCGCTAAAAATAATTTTTCAATCATTTCAAAGGACGAGGATGCTGGACCTAATGTGGCTAATTGTTTGGTCTTTTTTCTCCATCGTTGTGAGAATTTTTCCGAATGATTTTCAAAGGAATGTCCCTGGACGAATCCCACAGGTGGTGGAACTGGTACTGTTGCTGCAATACCAGTTGCAGCAGCAGCAGCAGCTGCTGCCTTCATTTGTGCATCATATGCAGCCATACCATTATATAAGGACGTATCCGTCTTCTTCAAAGTACTACTAGGACTACTACCACCACCGGTAGTACGTGTGGTAGCAAATGCATTTGAGGTTGTAAAGGCAAAAACGCTTGTTGTTGCTACCGTCGATGACACAATAGCAAGGGCGAGAGCAGTAGCAGAGATCTTCATGATGGTTTGTCGATGAGATGGGGGTATGTATGTGTGGATGATAATAATTTTATTTTATTACTGTATGAGAAATAAAGCGTGCGTAGATAGATATTGATTGATTGATTGATTCTTGTCGAAAAGGAATTTCGTGGTGGTGGCATATCTTTTGTTTTAGACCGTGTCGTCACCACTATCGCTTGGTGGGAGCTGTCGTTGATGTGTGTCGTTGATGTGTGCTAGTAAGATTTTTTTGTGATTTGTCCGAAGGAGTACGTTTGCTTTTTGCAAATCCATCATTGACGTCGCTTGATGTGTTTTAAAAAATCATAGGGGTATGACGTCATTGAAGATCCAAGCAAAGAAGCGCACAAAATCTTCGCACCAAGAATGCATAAAATGCAATGATAAGAATTTTGGTCCGTCCTCCAACTTACACCATACAGTACTAGTCGCTTTGCTTACAGTAAGCACCATTGTTGTCCCATATGACATATGATTCACTCCTTTTGAAGACATATACAGTAGATATACAACATATTGATGTACCCATACCATATGGTATCAGTCATGAATAAATCTTATTGTCACAACAGGTATGCATGGATCCATGATCAAATCTTTGTAGTTCGTGCAGCAAGTACATTACAGTTGCACAAAGTTAAGAATAACCTAGTATGATTGATTAGATAGATGTATCACATCCACTGTAGGTAAGATTGGACCTGAAAATGGAGATATGTTAAAACTTTGTACACAAAGGAATTTGCATAGTGGCTTGCTTGAGTTGTAGAAAGAGTTTTTGTGGTGGGTTGCTAAACTATGCGATAAAATTTGGCAGGATGTGTACAGAGATCTCGAATCATTGATACTTAGGGGTATAGGAAGTCATGTGCCGCATTGAAAATAATGAAAATCTTTGCAGCAATTTTCAAATCCTCAAAAAAGAAGTTACTATGTGGAAGTAACAGGTTCTCTTCTTATACATAAAAGCTCAAGCTGGCAGGGTCCATAGCATCATGATATTCAGCAGGTCACAGTAGAGGCAAGTGCTATATGTAGGAAGAGTACAACATCATAGCCTACTGCTTGACATAGTCCACCAGACTGATTCTTTATTTGTTGTTCTCACTCAGTATCCCAGTTGCGGAGAATACAATAATCAAATATCAGAAAACATTGTTATGTGATGTGATAAAGGAATGTACTTGTAGCATATACAATATTAATAAAGATCAACTAAAGGTTTCTTTGATGATGGTGATGGTGATGATGATGATGATGACGACGTGGTAAAGCCTGATAAATGATCTGCCTAATGAATGTCTCCTTCTTGCTCTGAAATACACGGCTTTAGCCATAAAATCCTGCTTGAATGGACGTATGGATTAACAGAACGAAATATAAGGCTGCTTTAATGGTCTAATTTCCAGTAATTAAAGTGACTTTAGCTTTTCATGTAATCATTTTTGACTTGAACCACTGTGGATTTCCAACAGAACCAAGCAAACAGCACTATATAGATGATATGAAAGTTGGTAGTCATCCAAGGTGGATTATCCAGAATCATTTAAAATTCCTCACCACCACTAGAAGCTCAAACTGGAATTAGGGAAGGTTGTTATTGAATGCTAAAAAACAAAAAAAACTCAATGATACAATGTCCACCAGCAAGCCGCAGGCTACTTTCGCCAACCCATTGTGACACTCATTTTTAAAGCTAAAATTATCGCAGGCTTGTTTGAGGAAGAGAGAGGTGGATTATTATGTGAAGATGTTTTAGATCACCTCATGGCTAGTGTTGGAATGATCCGTTTTGCGTACGTTCGTATCGCGATGTGATAACCTATTTCTAAAGAAATTAGTGTTTCCTTTTAGTCTTTTTCTTTATTTTACCTTTCTTTATGCACTATCATTTAGATTATGGACTATCAATAATGTAAATTCCTACTTACATCGTTCTTTCGGTTCCTTTTGTTGTTGTAATATATATTCGTTCCTTGTTACTAATATGTATTCGTTCCTTGTTACTAATATTTATTCGTTAAAATTCCCCAATCTTTGTCTTTAATCATCTTGAAGGCCTGCAAAGATCCCGACAAATTTAGCACCAATGCACACCTATTGCGTTGCCAAGTAGCGATACTAAAATGATCTCTACATCGTAAAAATATCCGTTATTTTCACAAACACCTCTACCTTCATTGTACAATAGCCAAAGTAGCCTAGGATCACCCCGAGAATCATCAGCATTTGTGATTTCGTGGATTATTTGGATTCTATCTAAGTTAAGACATAACGGTTTCTTCTCTTCATTCTTTTCGCCATATGTTGTTCTTTGTAGAACCTCAAAGATCTTACTAAAAATGTGATTTACTGAATTAAATTCATGTTCGAGGAACTTCAAAATCTTGACTGTGTTTTCTTCTGTCAGATTAATATACCCTAACCCTACCTTAATACTTCCCATGAATTGACCAAGTGCTATCACAAAATCCTTCTCATTGGGATTGCCATTATGTATGTTTTCCGAAACCGTAGCTTTGGAGGGTTTGTAAGTCGGTTCGATTATACCTCGCAAAAGGCTCTTGTTGAAGGACGTCAAAGAGATTCTGCAGAAAATCGGAAGGATCTTGAACAAATTTACCAAGTTGTAGTTTCCGAATACATGCCGGGCACATAATTATATGACTCGACATTTCCATCTCGTCCATAGAGTCACTATTGTTCATTACACAATGTTTATTCTCACAAAGCGATCCTAATGTAGATAGTTGGAGCAAGGTAGAATAAAGAACCAAACGAGCAAATCGTACTTGTAATTTTTTCAAATTTTGCTTGTACCAGTGATAGAATTGGAATGTTGAACACACCCACGGAGATGTAAAACACCTTCCAAAGTAGGTTGAATAAAACCAAGCTAGATCGGGTGAGCTACGACTAAACATGTGTGGGGCAATCAAAAGAATCACAGCTGTATTATTATCCGCCAAAGTGCACGATAAGGACGAAAGTACATCTGAATCGACTTGAAGAACTGCATTATTTTCTTCGTCGACTAACTCTTGGAGATCTTCCCGACAATGATAATTCAAATTCACCACTCTGTGCTCTATGAGAGGATTCACGACAACATTAGTTGCTCCAAAGTAGCAATCCAAAGTTTTCTTGCATATTCCGGTCTGTCTAGATAGATGTTCGTCATCATGGTCGGGTAGTCGGATGTTACGGCTTCCATCAGCGTATCGAATGTTCACTGGTTGGATCACCATTCGCCGTGTTGTTTCATTTTCGTAGTGTTCAGGACAAATCGGTTCTGTCTCGAAATCACGGAATTGATCCTGCGATAATTGCTTCCTTTGTTGAAAAAATAGACTTTTCTCACGGCAACGACTCCGTGTATATTTATTAGCAGCACGATAAAAGTATGTTCTAGTTTCCGGTTTCTTTCTTCGAGAATCTTTTGAAGTAAGCGTTGTTGGACATGGCTTTCCGTAGACCATTCGATGAAGCCAAGGTGTGGGGTACTCTGAATCTCCTTGAACCCTTTTCCATGGAGCAAGGGAGAAAAACCCGTCTAGTGGAGATTGTCTACCGTCATCGGTGTCGTCGCCTCCGTCCTCAAAATTCTCGTACCAGTTCAAATAGCGAGTATAATGTAGCCTCAACTCCTTTCCGTGCGTACGGATATCCAATACCTCATCGGCAAGCACTGGTGGTGCAATAGTTGGAAGCCATCGTGGATTTACGTCGCATACGTTTCGAACTAAATGCGAAACAGCCACAACATCGTCAAGCAAATGCTCGTCAGGAAGAAACGAAAAAATATGATGAAAGACTTCCGCTGGTAGTCTGTC